>JAUTDX010004001.1:0-26145 GCA_030844895.1 Ambrosia x helenae
TTTTGCAACAGCTGATTTAACCAATCTGAATTAATCATTAAAAGTAAACAGGACCTAAAGTCACAACATATAATTGGGACCCATGAATTGGCAATGTTTTAACTGGCTAGTACAAATAAGATCTAGCACTTGGTGAATCATTTAGATATATGGATGAAAATAAGAAAAAGAGTTGGAACTTACGATTGAGGGAAGAACATTGACATAATGCAGGTTTTGAGTAGCTAGCTTTAGCTTTTCATCAATTGGACCTCCATCCACCAGCAAAACCTTTTTGGTTTCTTCCATTTGCTTCACATAGCTCACATATTCTTTGTTTTGTGAGTGGGGAGCTCTAAATCATCAAACACCAAAAGCTGCACATACCCTGGTTCTTATACATATACACAGATGGAAAAATTGCAATATATACAATACACAATGAACGAAGGTTAGGATCTCTAGGCGCTAGTGCACTACTTACTTTCTAGGTGTTTGGTGATCCTTTTTTATCATCTTTCTTTCTTTTCTTTTCTATTCTACTAAGAAGATTACTAGAACTTTTAAAGTTTATGACTACTTATTGCTATCGCTAGTTCACCATTACTAGTAGTACTTTCACTTTTATTTTTCTTACATACTATATGCTATTTGTAATTTTTATGTTGTACTAAAAACGAAGGCTTTTGGAGCGGGGGGCAACCTCTTTATGTCATGCGATAGAGGAAAAGCATGCTTTTTCTCACCTTCCTGAGACCCTACTTTATGAGTGGGATATCACTAGGTAGGTTGGTTTGTTTGTTGGTATCATAGTTGTCAAAAGCGCAACTAGGCGCACAAGTGCGCTGCGCCCTGTGAAGCGTGCGCCTAGGCACTGAGGCGCACTATCGGGGTTGTTTTCAGGCTGATTTCCGGCCAAATTCAGGCTGAAAGTTCAGGCTGAAAGTTGCCTAAACCTCTAAAACATCCTAAATGAGTTATGAACAAATCTTAAACAACTTAAAACATCCTAATGTAGCCCTAAACAAGCCTAAAACATCTCTAAAATCCCTAAAAATGTATTTTATACTATGCACCTAATTATAAAAGCCCTCATTTTTTATGCGCCTTGCGCCTAGGCTCCAGGCTCGGCTATGCGCCTTGAATGCGCTAGGCGCTTTGACAACTATGGTTGGTATATACATGGTTTAAAAAAACGCTTGAGGCGTGCGCCTCGAGGCGCGCCTCAAGGCGATTCGGTCTGAAAACGCTTCTGAGGCGGCGCCTCAGGTGTTTGAACAGTGGTATGCGCCTCACAGGACTGGAGGCGTTATGAAAAGTCGCGCCTCCGGTGCGCCTCAGGGGCTTTTCAGGTATATTTTTGATGTTTTCGACTTTTTGTGACATTTTATGTCTTTTTTATGTGTGTTTTTGATGTTTTTGATGAATTTGATGATGAAATTAGTTAGCATTTTATTTTTTGAAAGATATATAATTATTTATTTAATTTTTTAATTCCGCCTCGGGCTTACGCCTCGTGAGGCGAAGGGAAAACGCCTCGAGGCTCGTTTCCGTTCTTTTAAACTTTGGGTATATACACACATATACAAGTGTGTGTTATACGTTAAAAAACAAATAAAACAATTTTATTCTGATTGTTTATGTTAAGATCAATAAATTAGGTTAATATGTGAAAGTTAAGAGATTTATAAACTTGCCTTCCCTTCGGCTGCACGAGCAGATAGTGCAATCTTAAGCCCTAGCCGCCTGACCTTTTTGTGAGCTTAAAAGCATGGCTACGTGGTTTTGGACCATGCATAACAGCACCATGCCTAAACTGTACATTTTTCACAATTTCCCTAAACATTAGTTAACATCCATACAAATCCCTATGTAAATCAAACAATAATTATGTATTACCTGAGGTCCACGTAGTGTTCCATGTCTTGCTCGCCCTGTACCCTTTTGGTTCCATGGCTTTCTCCCCGTGCCACTGACCTCACTAATTGTTTTTGTTGAATGGGTTCCCTGTCAAACGGGGTTCAAAAAGCTAAGGGCTAAGGCTAGTTGTTTTGTAGGTGAGGACGGGAAGACATAATTATATATAAGGGGTGATATGAAGATGTACAAACAATGTTGTATTGTTAAAGATCAATGATACTCTGAGATTAAGTTGTAATTTAGAGAAGTATAATATAAAATACCTGTTGTCGTTTAGCAAGTTGCCATCTTACAACACGGTGAATAATATCCTTCCTAATGGGTACATCAAAAACGTCACATGCCAACACCATCATTCCTTTGTCTTCATTATGAAAATTTGTCACCGGGATCACCAGATCCTGTAATTGCCCTGTGTCCATCAATGATGTCATTATGGGATGTTAGTGATTATATGGCATTTCTGTGTCTCAAAATAAATGCTATTTGATTAGCTATAAGATTTGAGGATCGGAAGTTTTACTTGTAATGGGTTTATCCTAATTCCTTACTCAACATGACAAGCCACTTGTGTGCACCATATCATATATGCATCTATACTATATACACTCAAACTTCCATATTCTTCAAGATATGAATGAAAATAACATCTGAACAATTATCAGACCTTTCATATATTAATAATATTATATACTGAAAGAGGCAGGGGTAGTCATGGGTTTCAGAAAGACACTCATACATGAACTGTATATATGTAACCTCAGTAATATTATTCAGCATATTTTTTCCTTTTCTCGCCAAAACTATGTCAAGATTAACAAAACCAGCATTGCATAATTTCTTAAATAAATAGATGAGAACGAGATTAACCTAATTATGAGGCAAAGATAATAAAAAGTTACATTTCTTAATGTTTTAGAGAAAAATATCATGTTGAAGTGAGCTAGGGAGATGAAGCTGAGATGTGAAAGCAATAACACATACAAAAAGCACAATACAAATGAATAGCTATGTTAACTCATTAGAGAACATCAGCTTAAAATTATTAAGTTCATAATCCCTTACAATGCCTTAAAACCACATTGATGTTATAATGGACAATATGGCAATCTTATAACATCCATAGTTGTTAAAAGCGCGCCCAGGCACAAGGCGCAACCAGGCGCACCAAGTGCGCTGCGCCCTGTGAGGCGCGCGCCTAGGCACTGAGGCGCACTATCGGGCCTGTTTTCAGGCTGATTTCCGGCTAAAAAATTGCCTAAACCTCTAAAACATCCTAAATGAGTTACGACTTACGAACAAGTCCTAAACAACCCTAAAACATCCTAAACAAGCCTAAAAATCTCTAAAATCCCTAATTCCTAAAAAAATGTATTTTATACTATGCTCCTAATTATAAAAAGCCCTCGTTTTTTATGCGCCTAGGCTCCAGGCTCGGCCTATGCGCCTAGGCGCTTTGACAACTATGAATTAACACCTACAGTTCAAGAAAAACAAAATCTAATTCCATACCATTTACTAAACCACAATGGAATGTTCTTTTTAACTAGTGGTGGAGAGCAACTACATATTGTGAAAAATCTATCTCCACCGGTCCAACGTGATGTCAGCACCCATAAATATGATGTGGCCATATGTCGTTATTCAAACATCATTTATTTACTAAAACCTCACTACCAAACGTTTAGAGATATACATAATTCACCATTTCGGATTAAGGTCCTCCTACCGATGTGTTTACAGTTTTCGCTAGCTTCTGTTTTTATCAGAAGTGCAATATTTTACTGTAGTTATAAGAAAATAAAAAAGTATATAACATGTAGCACTTAGGTAATTGTAAATAAGAATTTAACACACTTAAAAAAAGTATAACATATGCAATTACCTATAGCACGCTCAGGAGTTAAAACTTGTTTTCTGGATAGTAGATCAGATGGAAATGAGCCTTCACTTGGTTCTGAACTTAGCATGGAAGTACAGAGCGCTCTAGCGCTCATTAAGGAAAATCCTGCCTGCATATCAATATATAACGATGATATAACTTCTTTATAAGAGTTTAACAAACTGAAATTACTATAATACGGTCTGGACTCTGGAATGGAAGCTAATTAAACTTAAAGAACAATGCATAGAACTAAACTAATTGTCAAAGATAAAACCTATAAAAGATGACAGAAATGAATTACCTTTCTAAGTATTGAATATTCCAAAGAACACCGTGTATCGACAATCTCATGATCATGCAAGGCTATATGACAAATAAGAAAATAAAACGGTCAAGTGATCAACACAAAGACTCTTAACTAATGAAATATGAATATCTTACCATTAGAAAGAATGTGGAAAGGTCGACGCACAACGTCCAAATTATTATTGCAATGAAGTTTATAACTTGAAACCACCGTGGGTAACAGCCTCCTGGAACACCGCAAGGCCATGCTGGAAACAAAAAGCTAAAGAGATTTATTGTAGTTTTTAAAACCTGTAAACAAGTTTTAAAAAAAAGTGAGACTAAATCGACTTATTATCTTTCCAAACCGCAAACGAAGGAAAATCAAACAATCCGTACAATGAATGATCAGCTTGACCTCAAAATGAACCACATTTTCATTATTTTATCAGAAGCGAAAAACCCGAACATCAAACAGGCAGGTTTTCAAATACAAAAACTGCTATGGTGATGCTTAATACATCTAAATCACAAACAACAGGAAGCAGGAGGGTACACAGTCTACATCAGATAATCAACAATTTACTGTAACGAACCGATGATTAGTCCAGAAGCCGTTTTAATGCAATACATTGTGCAAAATAAAACTTAAGATAAAATAAAACCTAATTAACAGAAAATCACTTAGAAATAAGAAATATAGAGAGGACCAAACCCTAACAATCAGACAGACAACACAACAAACTTATGAAATGTAATATTATTAGCAATAAGGAATTACTACAATAGAAGTATTAATGGAGGACCAAACCCTAATTTACTGTAGCATTAACGGGTGAGGCTTATTGATTAAGGGTTTAGGGTTTAGAGCGTTGAACCTTAACTGCGTTTAACTGTGTGTGTCGGAACAAACAAGCTACTGCTGCTGCTGGAGTGCTGGTGGTAATGAATGAACTGTGGTGGCGATTATTGTTCAGTCTATGTACGGGGAAGATGATATTAGTGGTATTTTCGTATAAAAAGAAGGGGCAAATATGTCAAAGTGGTGTAATAAAAACCTCAAAAGGTTTTAAAAGCATGGTGTTTGGGTTCGGAAACCGAATTTTTGTTTATGCTTGGCTCGTTTATAAAATAAGTCGAGTTGAAAATCAAACGTCAATGGTGACTGGTGAGGGTGCGTTTGGACTTTTGGTGTGAAAGTATAAGTCGATGAGAAATTATGTAATTCAACGTGTGAATGAATCTATAACATTATTTGTAGTTGTATGATACGAAATCCGAAATTATTTTTGAGGTTAATATCATAATATATTTATGTTTTTCAATGTTTTTTTGTGATGATTATGATATATATGTTATTTTTCATATTTTAGTATATTATATATAGATTAGAAAAAACATAAAATTATAAAGGAATGTAAAATATATATACATGAAAATCTTAACGGGTATATTCGATATTTGACATGTATATGCCTAGCAAGTAATGGATCGGGTATGGGATATAATATTTTAAAAAACATGTATGTGACTTAAATTAGCCATAGTCATCCCATTGCCGTCCCTAGCTAGAAGGTGTTTATTTCAATTAAGCGAGTTCAACTCTTATTGGGGACGATGGTGTGCAACCCTAAACTACTATAGGTTCTGCTAAACACACATTACCAACTCGTTATTACTAGGGGTGAGCAGAAATGGACCGGACCGAAAAAAGACCGAGACCCGACCCAAAATTGCACCTAAACCGGCCCGAACCTGATATGTTGGTTCTGTAATCGGTCCTGCATATTGGCTATTACCGGTTCTCGGGTCGGGTCGGTCCATGACCACCATGAACCGAGGCAAAACCGAAAGACCCGAAAAAAGTTACAAAATAACTAACTGGAACTAATTTAGGCGCCAATCCATGGGCCTATAAGCCTGTTAACAGCTAATAATAGGTCACCCCTAAAAGATATACATTATCTAATATAAACTTGACCTAATCATGAATGCTGCTGTCGAACAGGAAGAACAAGAACAATAAGGCTTCAAACTTTGCAACCATCTTCCAACCTGCAATCAATAAATCAGAATATTTTCTTTCAGTTTTGACCAGGTAATATGGTATTATTAAAACTTATTGCATATATATTTTCGGTATTTATTCATGTATTTGTTGATAATAAATCAGAATCGTTTCTGTCCAGATAATAAACGCATGTTTATTTAGGTTGCAAACACATTTTTATTGCGAACATAATAATTATGCTATTCAGTTTATAAACCAGATTATAAACGCATGTTTATGATTTTTTATCAAGGTCAAAATTGATCTAAATATGTTTGCAGCTTGCCTTGATGTTAAAAAAGCATCAGGGTCCTGATTATGTTTATTTAGGCTGCAAACATAATTTCTTAATGTTTTACGGATTATGTTCCCAGCCAAATATGTTTGCAGCCAAAGGGATGAAGAGAATCAACAGACCACTCAAAACTGAATGCTGAATACTCGATATGTATTTGGTTTCTTAATTTTGTTTTTTGTTTTTTAACAAGCTAAGATGGATCGAAGAAGAATTACGTCGACTGAAGTTTGGGCGGTGTTTGAAAAATTTATTGATGCGGCTGGGAATAAAGCGGCAAGATGCAGAAATTTCGAAATAGTGTATTTTGTTGACCCGACTAAATGCGGAAGCGACACTGCAAAAACACCTTATAAAAAGTCCGCAATGCCTTGGTAATTAAATATTATAAGCTTTTTACAATTTAATATTGGTTTCACCATAATACTTATATATATATATATATATATATATTTTGCAGAATATAATGTTGACGAGCGAGCGGTTGTGTAGCGATATGGAAAAGATGAAGATGAAGGCTTTTTGTTTTCGGTTTTTAATTGAGATTTGAGACTAGTTGATTTAATATTATGTCTCCAGTGTTGCTTCAGAGGAAGCTTTTAGCACAGGCGAAGAGTTGTCGAAACTTATCGAACTTCTTTGTCACCCCCATTGTAGAGTCACTAATATGTTCAGAGGATTGGATTCGTGCCTCTGCTAAGAAGATAAACTATAACGAAGACCCAACAGAATTTGATGACATTGGAAAATGTATTTTTACATACACATCTTTAGGTCGTGTTATGTGTGTTTTATCTATTGTTGTATTTTTTTTTTTTTGTAGAAATATATGATAAGGTTGATTCGGATACTGAATGTGGAGCTTGATTAAGCGGTGCTTGCGGATGAATGTTGAAAAGTTGAAGTCAACCAAGTTTTTTGGTCGTTTTGTTTATTTGTTTCGATTCTTGGTTTATTACTTTGTTTCGTACTTTCTTTTTTATTTCTTACTTTCTTGATACGTATGAACTAGAACAACTATGAACGATCTTTTGGTTTTCTAATTTATTTCTTACAAATGTGTTAGTTTTTTCACTTAGGAATTTTATCGAGCACTTGGTGTGCGAACATATTATACATACCAATCGAACACAATGAAACAAACTAATCATCAACTAATCTGATCCTAGCTAAATTGTAATAAACACAATGCTTTGCCAAGAAATTCACATAACACAAACATCAATAACCTGATTTTATAAAGAAACTAGTGGTATAATCAATAAACATTCACATAACACAACCATCAAGGTTTAAGTTCACAAATCTAACCTGTAAACAGGGTATGTTGTCTTCTGAACCAAATACGCAGCCTCTAAAACATGATTTCTGTCACAAAAATGGAAGGTTTCAGTAGGGTTCGGGTAGGGTCGGGTATGGGGAAGAAGAACCGATGGACCGAGGACCGAACCGGAGACAGGGTTTGTATATCGGTTCTGTTTTTAGGTTGGTCTCGGGTCGGGTCGGGTCGGGTATCTTCGGGTTGGGTCGGGTCGGGTACGGACCATTGCTCACCCCTAGTTATTACCCTAAACTACCGAAATACATCTTATTGGGTAGCAACGGTACCCTAAACCATTAGTCTCTTTCCTACACACACTACCCCAGCCGGTTATACTACACACAAACACTACCCAAATTGGTATGGGTGGTGTACCGGATTCATGTGCACACGTGAATTGAGAAAAGAAAAATGATGCATAAGAGTATTCATAATAGGTTCTTTATCACTATTCACGTATTACACCAAAAATTGTTATATTTTCTCTCTTTTGTTCAATTAAATAATACTTTCTTTATCCCTTTATATTTATTTTTCTTTGTTCACCACTCACAACCACTTTCAATAAATATTAAAAAATGCAAATGAGCCGAATAGCTCGCGAGCTACTCATGCTCGACTTGGTAACAAGCTCGAAGCGAGCCGAGCCTTATCGATCCCGAGCTGAGCTTGAGCTTAAAACGAAGCTCGTTTATTAATCAAGTCCGGGCTCGAGCATGGCAAATGAAGCTCGTAAGGCTAGCCGAGCCTTATTGAGCCTTAATGTAATGTTAGTTTTATTAACATTTAAACCCTCATTTAAGGTTGTTTACTAAACGAGCCCCGATCGGGCTTCATTTATCGAGCTCCGAGCCTATTATTTATATAGTTTTTATTCAATATATTAACTAATAGATAGTAAACGACTCGAGCCCAAACCAAACTTGAGCTTAGGAAATTTTCTAATTAACCGAGTTCGAGCTTTGAGAAAAAACACTCTGATCGAGCCAAGCTCGAGCTTGGTCGAGTTCAGACTCGGCTCGTTTGCATCTCTCATAGTCTATATTAACCCCTCAAAACCTTTTTTTTTAAATACGAGAGATGCATCACATTTTCTTTGTTGATCGTCCGACACAGTAAACAGTTGGTGTGCGTGATTTATGTGCAGACAAGGTAGAGGGTAGAAAGCGTAATGGTTCTGCCGCTATTGAAGCTAGGGACACTCGCATTAAGGACGTTAAGTAAACCCATTGCAAGCAGGCTTAAACAACAGGCTGCCATTCACCCTAGGTTTCGAGCCTCCATCATTCGTCTCGCTCAGGTTTATTATTATTATTATTATTATTCAACTGCTTCACATTCCTACCAGTTTTTCCTTCTTCTATTTGTGTATTTGATCGTCTAATTAAACGTTGATTTCTTAGCATTAGGGTTTAGGGTTTGTTGTTTTACTGATTCTCTTTGTTAGACTCAAATGTTACGGTATGCAATTGTGGAATGTAGAACTAGTAATTGAATTAGGGGATCATTATCCTACATGAGCATCCTAATTATTCCCATAACCTATTTGTAACAATTAATGTCTGGATGACAGGGCAGAATTGCTGATTTTTTTTTTTATTTTTTTTTTATTTTTCGGGCACACATGTTTTACATACATACATTCATTCATACATACACCATGCTAGGTGTTCGTAAATCATAACCGGATATTATGATATACCCAAATAACCAATTGTGTCCGTCATATTAGTCAAAGTTTAAAAGAACGGAAGCGAGCCTCGAGGCGTTTTCCCTTTGCCTCACAAGTCGAGCTGCAAGCCAAAAGCGGAATAAAAAATAAAATAATTGACCCAAAAAGTCTAAAACAGTAAAACTTAAACACACACACACATAAAAAACACCCTAAACCCCCTGAGGCATGCATTTTCTTAACGCCTGAACTCCATGAAGCGCGCCTCAGACTCGCTTTCTTTGCGTCTCGCCCTGAGGCGCGCCTCAAGGCGCATGCCTCAAACCAAAAAGTATTAAAAAATATTGTACTTTTTATAACCTGTAAACAAGTAAGAAAAAAAGTGAGATCAACTCGACATATTATCTTTTAAAACTGGTTAGGTTTTAACTTTTAAAGAGTATACATATGATTATAACAATAGAAAAATCCTTTAATAACAAAGGCATATTGATAATCCGTACAATGAGTTAATGAATGATCAACTTGACCTCAAAATGAACCATATTTTTCATTATTTTAATACAAGCTCATGTTTTTTAAACCATGATATATTGATATTAATGCATGTTATTCTCATAATCATCACTTTCTCCCGACCATAAATGACACATCTCTAGTACAGAACTTGTTTTCATAGACTTTTGCAATGTTCAACTGCAGGCTTTACCCACCCTCAATACTTCTTATAGTCGTCATATTTGTTATGTAGGATTAAACAAGTAGAGAAACTTGTCTAGACTTTCAAAACTTGGTTTTTATTCGGGTTGGTTCATATCAGGGAACATATTCCATTGTTAGATTTTTGTAGATAGACCGACGTAAATTTATGAGGTGTTGTATAATGTAACAGGCAAACCACCGCTTGACTACAAATATACAAAGAAGAATCTATGGACATGCAACAGATGTTGAAATCCGGCCCTTGAATGAGGAGAAAGCTGTTCAGGCAGCCGGGGACCTTATTGGGGAACTCTTTGTCTTCTCGGTATAGTTTTTATCCTGCTATTATCTTCTTCGCAATAATAAAATTGTTGAGAAAAGACAATAACTTAAAATGTGATTATATTTCCCCTCTGCAGAGATAAATGTGACATTGATTCATTCATTGCATCAACTGGTACATTTTGATGATGTTAATTTTTCATATTAGTTCAACTGATATGTTTTGATGGTAAAGAAAGTATATATTTTGACTATATACATAGCTTAAAATGTTCACACTTATCACTTCTATGGTCCACCCAAACTCTAGCGGTACAAAATATAGCATGTTATAATTTTCGAAAAAAGATAATTTATTTGGATATGGTAACAGCTAATCAGTGTGAGATGTGGGCGTGTTTCAAGATCTAGATGGTAACGGCTAATTAAAACCTTAGCAACTATTTTGGACAAGGGGACTGCATTATAGTATTTTGCAGTGCATTTACAAGCAGTTAGCACTTAGTACTTAGTACTTAGTAGTAGTTCTTTTGTTCACGAAAGCAACATCATCCTCCAATTTATTTTGCTCCCTTTTCTTCTCATACCGAATGGGTTAACTTTGAAATTTACTTGGGTTTCTGAAGCCTGTAGCAGAAGGTGTTGACTGTTAATAGTAAATTTTCATTTGAAAAGCATTAGGTTTAAGGAATAGTGGGTTATGAACAACAAATATCTCCTTAGGTTTTGCTAAGAATTCGTAATACATTAGAAGATTGGGATAATTTCATATATCCCCTTCAAACTTGGTATAATGTTTTTACTCAACAAAAAAATCACAATGTCAAATAAGCCATTTTTGAATTTGCCACATTTATACCCTTCCCCTAAAACTTGTATGAGGATATGAGAATGTGGAGTATAAGAAGAAAGAGGAGGGTAGAATGGTCATACTATAAATTGTATTTAGTGTAATGGGTAAATAAGAAATTCAAGTATTTTGAGTACCCATATCGTATATTTGGTATTGATTTTTCTGGTTGGGTAAATATGATATTGTACTCGTTTTCACTGGTATATATTAAATTGCCCCATCCTTAAAGATATACTCGAAATAAAATGCTATATATCTTAAGACAACTTTTAATTTGTTTAATTTATAATCCTCAATAGGTTGCAGGATTGGCCGTCATTTTTGAGGTGCAAAGAAGTGCTAGATCAGAAGCCAAAAAAGAGGAAGCCCGCAAACAAGAATTGGAGGTAATCTATTCATTTCTACCTATTACAAGAGTTTCATGGCTACTAAATAGAGTTTAACTACAAATAATTATTCAGAACATAATATTATGAGTTGTAGACCCAAGCTAAGTATGAATGTAATTTTTAAACAACTGAAATCAAACATGTTCATAACATATAGTGGTGTAAATGAGCTGAGCCGAGCCGAGCTTGAGCTTGGTTCTTGAGTAGTTTTTCAAGCCCGAGCTCATCTCGTGTATTATTTATTAATCATTTTATTAGCTTATTTTACACACATATATACATATATATAAATTTTATATATGCTATTATGTTTATTATTTAGTTGATTTTAATAAGAATTATTATTTAAATATAATATACTATATAAATAATAGGCTCATCCATAAGTGAAGCTCTTAGCGTGGGGTCGTTTATTAAACAACTTTATTTTTAGGCTCGAGCTCAGGTTCGAGATCGTCTCGATTCAAGCTTTTAGCCACTATCTCGAGTAGCTCACGCTTTGCTCATTTACACCCCTAATTAGCATATTTCCAAATGTTCAAGACACGTGTAGCATGCTTTGTGTAGATCAAGATCTATGCTATTTCTTAAGAGGTGACACATTTGACCCGTTTGCTTATTAATGGTCGGTTAGGATGTGTTTTTATCTCTCAAAGGTCAAACTGGGAAAATAAAATTAAAAGTAGCTGGATGCTGAAAGTCCCAACATGTTTTTTTTATAATGCATAAGACCTCATAAGCGATCGGAATCATAAATTTATATTAACTCTTTGTGAGCTATAGGTTTTAAGGCAAAGAGATGAAGATTTAGCCAAAGAAGTAGAATGGCTAAATAAAAAAATTCAAGAACTTGAGCAGCATGCTAAAGGAAAAGGACTTGCAGGTGTTTTAAACTTCAAAGGTGTTAAAACCCAAGGTGCAAATTCAACCAAATCTCCTTGATCTGGCCCACCATGCTGCTTTTCACTATAAATATAACAATTATAGATCATGGGTATTGGTTGATTGAGATCTTTAGATGGGAAGCCTTTCATTCTTAAATCTTGATTGACATCTAATGCTAATAGTATTGACTTTTGACCCCGAAACCCCTTCACTATTTCATTCCCATTCCCAGATAAAAGGTTTGACCTTTAGTGTGTTTGTCGGTCTATACGCGAGTTGGATTGTCAAAATGTTGTACGCTGTTTGACCAGTTTATTTAGTGTATTGGTATATGGGTATGGTATGAAAATATCACTTATTTATAAATCTTGTATAAGTGGACCTATCTTTATTGCATATTGTTATGCCCCATGATATGATAATTTAAGAAAAACGAACAAATTTTTGGGCACAAGATGCTTATTGTTTTCAATAGTTTTTATACCATTGGAAAAAAAAAAGATAACCATGGTGCTTTCATGACTTTTCTTTTATCTCAAATGGAGGATCAAGAATTGACTCTAAAGAATCTAATGAATGGTAGTGGGAGGATGGGTCTCCTTTTATGCGTTTCTTCATCCCCTTCTTTCACTTTCTCACCCCACACCACCACCACCACCACAACACAAAAAGAAAAAAAAGAAAGAAAAGAAGAAGAAAAAAGTGACATAATAAGTAATATTTGTTGGTATAAAAAAAAATAAAAAAAAAAATCAATGATTAAAAACGCATGGAATTAAAGAAATGAACGTATGGTTTATCTTTTCTTACATGCCCAAATAATATATTTGTTGTTTTGATGATTTGAGAAGTTACTTATGTCATCCAATGCATATAAAAAAAGCTTATATATGCCCATTGTTATTTGAAAAAAACAAGAGAATAATTATTCCACGTATCTATTCTACGATCATGCATAGTAAAAAATGTTTGTTACACACAAACTTTTTACTATTATTTTATTCACACTTGAAGTTTGTGTCAAGGATTTATACTTTTTTCCGGTGTTGTTAAGCCTGGACCGGACCGGAAACCGGGGCGGTCCGGGTTAGTGGGTTCCTTGACCCGGTGTCAAACTAGAAAACCGGTCGGTTGGACCGAGAAAATGAGGGGTCGAATCGGAAATTTATAGACTTTTCTCATTTATTGTTGGCTCGTTGACAAGGTTGGACCCGGTGGGGGTCCGATTTGAGTTCCGATCCGATTATGAAAATATTGCGTTTTTCTACGTATCTAATTTAATGTTTGTTACGTATCTAATTTAATGTTTGTTACACAAACTTTTTACTATTATTTATTCACACTTGATGTTTGTGTCAACGTATCTTATTTTCAATTATCTACTTTATTTTCTCCTATTCGATTTATCTTTGCTTGTTCATTCTATTTTATTATAAAGTAGCCAGACATGTTTATACATTTCAAGACTTTTATAATTATCCTATCTATTAGTTTATAAGCTTTATACATAAAATTTGTTTGCGTATTTTCATATGGAGAATATTTGATCTCATATCTACATAGAAATACAAAAGTGTTACTTTTATGATTTTCTCTTTTTCATAAAAAAAAAAGAATGTTCTTTCTTTTAGTATTAAAAAAATCTGTTAAAGTTGATCGGTCAAGGGCCGATCTCGAAGGATTAGTGTTGTGGTTTTAAGGAGATTCGGAGGCAGAGGATTTCTGTCTGAAGTTAATGTGTTCTTAAATGTGCTCAACCACTAGGTATTTATAGTGTTCTTCAAGGCTGCGCATTAATGGCGAGCCATACCGCAAGCGGCGTGAACAGTGACGGACGTCACTGTTCAGTCTGACAAGGTAACCCTCTTAATATTATTTAATAGTTTTACCCACTAGTTGGTTACTGCTAAGTCTAAAGACCACTGGTTACTCGCCGCCTACTATTTGTCCGATAGTCATTGTCCATTCTTACCATGTCTAATGGTTATTGTCCATTGTTCAGGTTTACCTGATGGTTAATAGTTCGAAATATACTTTTGATAAGTTACCATGTGATTCGTCCGATTCTATTTCTTTCCTTTTGTTCCTATCCGGTTCAGTCATGTTCTGGGTTGATTCGGTTATATTTCTTGCTGAATCGGCCTATACTACAACTGAATCGGCCTATACTTCTTACTGAATCGGCCTATCTGTTTGAAGTATTTTATTTATTGCACTAATTATGGTCCCTATGTTATTAGTTATTAATTATGCTCCTATGTTATCAGCCCCCCAGTTTGATGGTGTTTACCTGTGTTGTTTTTTCTAGGGAAATAGCATCAAACTCTTCGTTGTTGCTGATTCCATTTAATGCGTCCGAGCCGATTGATTTTCCTCTATTCATTTTCGTACTTTAATTAATTAATCATCTTAGGGAACACGTGGCACGATCTTATTGGCGGACGCTCGAACCGCCTTACTGTTCATTGATTAGACAGTTGCCTCGATTTTCCCCCAAATCTGCCTATAAATACTGTAGCCTAAGGTAAAGAAAATTTCACTTCCTCTTTTTTTCGATCGGCGTCAGAGCGTTAGTCGTCCAGACCAGGTTCGTTCTTTTCCTCTCGTTTTTTCTTTTCGTCGTTAGCTATGGTGGGTAGAAAGGATATGCTGTTACATACATCACTTGTTTCCGAACCATCTTTAACTGCCTTTTGTAATAAGTTTTTTGACACCTCTGTATATAAGCCCATCGTCCCTAAACCGACTGAAAAAATAACCGATTGTCCAAAAGGTCATGTCGGCTTTTATACCCGACATTCCGATTTTGCTTCCGTTCGGCTTCCGTTATCTGTCTTCTTTTTAGAGTTTTTACAATTCTATGGTCTTGACATTCGTCAACTTAGCCCCTTAGGTGCCATTAAAGTTATTCATTTTGAGATAGTCTGTCGTGCTCACGGGGGAGAGCCGACTATCGGTCTATTTCGCCAATTTTTTAAATTAACCACGGCCGGTGACTGGTTCACCGTGGGGGAAATTTCCAAGGCTAAGTCTATGCTTAAGGACACATATTCTGGGTTAAAGAACTGGAAGAACCGTTTCTTTTGGGTTCCGGATAACGTGGTTCCGTTTAAAATGCCTTGGAAAGATCTTGAAGGGAAACTGAATCCGAAACAAGAAGATTTGTATGATGGTGATCTGTATGATAAGTTATTAGGAAAACCAACCTCCCTCCAGATTTACCCTGAGACGATTCTGGTGTTATCCGGGATTAGCCGTAAGTGGTTATTCCCTGGGGTAGAACCGATCATTAAGAAAGGGAAAAAGGGTATGGCCGTTTCCCCTTTGTTCTACCTATCATTATTTATAAATTGTTTTCTTACGTTTTGATATATTTTTCTTTTTCAGAAATGAGTGTGCTAGGCTTTATTAAACGGAAAGGCGAGGGCGTTGTACTAACGTCTCGTGCCTTGGATGAAAAAGAGGATTTTGTGCTTGATCGGACGGCTAGTGTTACTTATAGTATCCCTGAGACGGAGAAAGATGATACATTCCGCCGTCCTACTGGTCAATCTTTTGGTGATCGGGGTAACCTGGATCGGTTTTTGCACACACCGGACAATAGGGACGACATGTTGGGTTCAGATGGTGACGGTCATGTCGTTGGTGAAAATGAAGTCCCTCTTAATGTTACTCCTTTGAACAGTCCTTCCCCTTATACGACACCTACTGCACCAGACAAGGTAGTATTGGGCGTAGAGGCTACTACAGTGAATCCTACCCGTAAGGAACATCACAAGAAAAGGAAAACTCCTGAAGGATTGACAGATGAAACTCCAGGTTTAAAGAAACCTCGATCGTCAAGCGATATTGAAGAGTCGAAAGATTCGGAAGAATCTTATGACGTGTCGGAGCCGTATATTCCAAGGTGGAAGGTGAAAAATGGTGACAACCTAAGTGATCCGGCGGTGTGTTTTCAGATTCTCCATCATGCAATCCCTCCCGGGGAGCTGGATTGCTCTGGTGAGGAAGAGGAAAGCCATCCTGTGGAGAATGCTAGCGTGGCGGTCGTTCGGACCTTGAGTTGTGTATCGGAGTTGGTACAAAGCTATTTCAAGAAGACTGCTGTTGAGAAGAAACTTCGTGGAAGGATTGATCAGTATAGGGCGGAGATAACCAAGTTGGATGCCAAGTTGGCTAAGCGTAAGAAAGGGGACCGTTCTAGTGTGAAGAAAGGGAAGGAGGCTATAAGAGCCATGGGCGAGATGAAGGTTGAACATGCTAAGGAAGTGGAAACGCTAAAACAGAGTCTTGTTGCAAAGGATAAGGAGATCGAGTCTTTGAAGGAAGAGAATCGGTTGGCCAACGAACAGAATGTTGCATTAACCAAGTCTTCTAATGCCCTACAGGTACGATCGGAAGGTAATTTATTTTTATCCGTTCAATTTTAACGTCTGTTTCTTCTTTCTTATGTCTATAGGAACGTCTTGATAAGGCTGCAGAGGAAAAGAAGAGCTGGAATCAATGTAGGATTAAATATGACATAGCTTTGGAAGAAGGGGAGAAAGTGATGGCCCATCTCCGTTCCTTTGTTGCGGAAGCCGAAGGGGATAGGGATCGGTTGATATCAGAGATCATTCCGTTGGTCGTCTCAAGGTTGCACAAATCTACCGAGTTCCTTCAACCTCTTGGTCAGATGGAAACCCTTCTATATAATTCGGCATTTCATGACGGGGTTGTGGCTGGTTATAAGGGTTGTTCGGCCGGGCTGAAGGTGGAGGAGATCGAAGGGTACGACCCAAAGGCTAACGCCACTTACGAGGACGGGGCACGAGCGTGGGACGCGACTGAATATGAGTATCTTAAGCAGATACAATTGATGAAGGGCAAAACTTCTAAGGATGTGGAGGAGTTACTTCCGTCTGGTTTCCTTGCCAAGTGATGCTGGTTTATTTTCCTTCTTTGTTTTTAAAACAATATACAATAGGCCCATTGTGGTCGTGGTTTGTAATTTTTTGTCCGATTGTTTGTTCAATCGGTTTAACTCTTTTGATCCGATCAACTACTTGATCGGATTTATTTTGCCCAATTGTCTCGTCCAGTTGGTTTAATCTGATTATGTGTTCTGTTTATTTTAATAGTTTCATAGTTGTGAATTGATCGTTTGCTAATCATGTTTGATTTTGTGCCAAACGATTTCTATTTTGCTTGAGTTATTCTAAGGGACTTCCCCTTTTATCGAGTTATGTGCTCGATCAGCCATATTCGTAGGGGCTGACCCTTAGGAATGATATCCTCACGGCTTTTATGAGGGGCCGGCCCTAGTTTGTTAGCATATACATATGTTTATTGTAAGTTCTAAGGAAATTTGCAAAAGATGTCATTTCATTCATCATCGAACGTCTACAACCCGATCAGGGGAGCTTACACAAAATGACATGTTTTATTATAGCATTACTATCACTGACACTTTTAGACATAATACTTCTTCAGCTGGGCCAAGTTCCAATGCCTTGGTACGGCTTTCCCATCCATTGTAGCGAGTTTGCAAGATCCTTTTTCATGTACTTGTGTGACTTGATATGGCCCTTCCCAGTTAGGCCCCAGCTTACCCGTGTTTTCCTTCCGACTTGCTTCATTGGATCTTAGGACCAGATCCCCTGGCACCAAGGTCATCGGTTTCACTCTTTTGTCAAAATACTTTTTCACTTGTTGCTTGTATCTGGCTTCCTGGATCGCAGCACCCAATCGATATTCTTCTAGATTGTCCAAGTTGGTTAACAACTCTTCATGGTTATCGGTATTGCCCATTGTGAGTACTCGTTTGGTGGGCAGACCGATTTCTGCAGGTATGACGGCTTTTGTTCCAAAGACCAAACTGAAGGGCGTCCTCCCAGTGCTTGTTTTCTCGGTTGTTCGGAGACACCACAAGACGTTGGGCAATTCTCCTAGCCAATTTTTCCCTTGCTTTCCCAACCTTGTCTTTAAACCAATCAAAATGCTTCTATTCATTCGCTCTACTTGCCCATTGGCCTGGGGATGGGCGACGGAGGCAAACACTTGTTGAATTCCCAGGACTTTGCACCATTCCCGAAACCGTTTATCTGCAAATTGAGTGCCATTATCCATGATCAGTCTTCCAGGTACTCCAAAACGACATACCAAGTTCTCCCATACGAAAGTAGTGATCTTTTCCCGGTGATACTACCAATAGGCTTTGCCTCCACCCATTTCGAGAAGTAATCTACAGCTACCAAAAGGAAACGGACCCCTCCTTTCGCCGTGGGGAAGGGTCCCAGCAGATCCATTCCCCATTGATAGAAAGGCCATGGTGAAGTGATCGGAACCAAATTATGTTTCGGCAACCTGGGAATCGGAGCATGTATCTGGCAAGAATCACAACGTTTCACCAAGTCTTCACTATCTTGCCTCATTGTTGGCCAATAGTATCCGAGGTTTGTTGCACGAGTTACCAGGGACGCTGCCTTAACATGCATCCCACATAGTCCCTCGTGTAGTTCTTCCAATACCTTGATGCCTTCCTGATGGGAGACGCACCTATAGGAGGGGCATAGAAAGCCCTTTCTGAAAAGTACCCCTCCTATTAATTCGTAGGACTTACTTCGTTCTGCATCCCTCTGATCTGGGTTGTCATCGCCTTCCAGGGCCCTTATTATCGGACACCTCCAATCGTCTTCTCTTACTTCAAACACACCGGCCATCGGCCTTGTCTTTATAGACGCTTCATTTAGTTGTTCTACAAACACCATCTTTGTTAGATGAGCAAAGGCCACTGACGCCATCTTGCTTACCGCGTCAGCTCCCTTGTTTTTGCTTCTAGGGATCTTGATCACTTGACATGCTTTAAACAGGGTTATCATTTCTTGCACAGCCTCCGCATACTGTCTCATATTGTCGTCCCTTGCTTCAAAAAGATTCGTCACTTGATTCGCTACTAGCTGGGAATCGACGAATACTTTGATCTCTTCGATGTTCATTTGCCGAGCTATACGTAGTCCCGCCAGGAGGGCTTCGTATTCTGCCATGTTATTGGTGCACTTGAAATTAAATCTTAAGGCATAAGCAGTTTCTACTCCCTGTGGATCTATCAGGATGAGTCCGGCACCCGCTCCTTCCCTGCTTGATGCCCCATCTGTATACAAGCACCATCCTTCATACGTTCCCGAACTTTCCGGTTGGTCTTTTGCTATGTCTATAATCATAGGGCCCTCATTATGATTCGTATTTTCTACCAAGAAATCAGCTAACACCTGCCCCTTTATGGCCAACCGAGGCTTGTACTCGATTCCAAACGTTCCCAACTCCACAGCCCATTTGGTCAGCCGTCCGGCGACATCCGGTCGACTCATGATTTCGCGTAACACCGAGTTGGTCAGTACCACGATATGATGAGCTTGAAAGTATCTTCTCAGCCTCCTGGTGTATGAGTCAATGCTAAAGCCAGCTTCTCTATGGGCGAGTAGCGGACTTCAGCGTCTCGTAGACATCGGCTTACGAAAAAGATAGGCATAAATCCTTTGGTCCTGTTGGCACACAAGACGCTACTGATTGCCTCCGTCCCAGCTGCCAAATAAACGAATAGAGTTTCTTCGGGCTCTGGTACTACCAGTGATGGCAAGCTACAGAGGTGCTGCTTCATTTGTTTAAAGGCATCTTCAGCTTCCTCAGTCCAATTGAAATCGGATCTCTTGGTATATCCTTTTAACACCTTGAAGAAAGGTAACGATCTTTCAGCCAACTTAGAGAGGAACTATTAAGGGCTCCTAATCTGCCGTTCAAACTTTGCAGTTCTTTAATTGTCTTAGGAGAGCGCATTTCACGGATCGCTTGTACTTTATCTGGGTTAGCCCTAATTTCTTTCTTGGCTACAATGTGCCCCAAGAAACGGCCTTCTTCCATTCCGAAGAAACACTTGGCCGGGTTCAACTTCATATTCACCCTCCTTAGGTTGCGGAAGGTCTCCGCAATGTCTCGGAGAAGCTCTTTCTCATCTGGGCTCTTAATGACCAGATCGTCTACGTACGCCTCCATATTCCTTCCAATTTGATCTTTAAAAACTTGGTCGATCAATCTTTGGTAAGTAGCCCCTGCATTTTTCAGACCAAAAGGCATTTTCCGGTAACAAAATAGACCTTGATTGGTATGAAAAGCCGTTTTCTCTTCATCCTCACGGGCCATCTGTATCTGATGGTATCCTTTGTATGCGTCAAGAAAGCACTTGTATCGGAAACTTGCTACTGATTCCACTTTCGAATCAATTTCGGGTAGTGGATAATGATCTTTTGGACAAGCCTTGTTGAGGTCTCGGTAATCGACGCACATCCTCCAGGCTCCGTTTGACTTCTCTACCATTACCGGGTTGGCCACCCAAGACGGATAGCGGACCGATTTCATGATTCCGGCCTTCTCCAACGCCCGTACTTCTTCTATTACAATGGTACTTCGTTCAGGAGCAAGAGACCTCTTCTTCTGTACTACTGGAGTCCGATCAGGATAAACATTCAAGTGGTGCTCGATCACGTATCGGGGGATACCTGTCATGTCACTTGGCTCCCATGCAAACACATCCACATTTCTTCTTAAATAATGATACAAATACTCCTTACACTCCGCGCTAAGCATCTTGCCTACCATGACAGGCTGTTCCGGATGGCATTCATTGATATACCACTTATCGGGCAGTTCTTCATCGGAATCCAGGTATCCGATTTCTCGGTGCCTGGCGAGGGTCTTCAGGGTAGCAATCCCTCCCAAGGTAGGAAACTTAATCAACCCATGTTTGCTAGAAGTTACCATCCCGAACTTTCGGATCCCAGGCCTACCGATCAGAATGTTATGGGGTGTATGGCCTGGAACCACTATGAAATTCAACGCTTCTACTCTCCGCTTAGACTCCTCTTCAATACTCACGTAGAGTTGTATCTGCCCACGGGGTGAAACCTGTTCACCAGAGAATCCTACTAGAGGGTAGGATACTGGGATGATCTCGTCCTGCACATAATCGGGTAATTGATGGAAACAATGTTCATACATTATATCCGAGGCTGCTCCCTCGTCTATGTACACCCGATGGACGAGCTGCCCCCCTATAGTCACTTGGATGATCAAAGGATCTTCCCTGGCATCTTCTGATCTGATTGAGGGGAAACCGATTGGTTGTTCACTCCAATGCAACAATTCCCCTCGGTCTTCTAACATTATCCGTGGCCTTTTTAGTGCCACAGTTGGTCGCACCATAAGTACCTCTTTCCCCTTCTTTTCGTCACCCTTTCGCTTCTTATTTCGGATGTCCTTGATCAAATGATCTAAGCATCCAGATTGCACGGCTTCTTCTATTTGCTTTTTCAACTGAAAAACACTCGTTAGTATCGTGTCCTTTATCCTCATGAAACTCACAGTACTTTCGGGAACTTTGTTGCTTCGCCGTTTTCTGGAGGGGGAAAGGTGGTTTAAATTTGACGTTGGCGGCCTCCGATGCTAAGATCTCCTGAGGAGTTTTGGTCAATTCTGTAAAGATTAGACCCTTCTTTTCGTTACCTTTAGTCCTCTCGCCCTGCTCTTTCCTGTCGGTTCGATAATTCTTGTCGTTTTCTCGGTACCTTTTTTGAGAGTATTGATCTCTTCTTCCCATATTTTGATAAGTTTTCTTGTTATCTTCCGGCTTTCTTTTAAACTCAATAGCTTGAGCTGCCTCTTTCCCTCTTACGAACGCTTCAGTTCTTTCTATGGCCTCTTCCATGGTGGCAGGGACCCTCGCGTTTAGGTCTTCTACTAACTGTTTGGTTCTCAATCCATGCAAGAAACCCGATATCCGCATCTTCTCATCGGCATCTCTGACCTGAAGGGATTCTTCTTTGAAACAGGCCACGCACTCTTTCAGGTTCTCCCCCTCCTTCTGCTTAATGTTGTGCAGCTCCACAGGATCCCTCATGTGTTTTCGTTGTTGCCTGAAATAATCCAAGAATCTGACCTTTAGGTCATGGAAGTTATCCAGGCTTTCAAGGGGGAGACCATTAAACCAAATGCGAGCTACCCCTGATAGGGTCTGCACAAACATGTGGCACCAGGAGGGCATCGACCACCCTTCATTCTGGGCCACGCTATCAAATAGTAGGATATGATCTTCTGGGTCAGTTGTGCCGTCATATATCCTGACATTAGAGGGCATTTTGACTCGGACTGGTGGGACGAAGTTGGCTATTCTGGGGGTGAATTTTGACCCTCCAGGAGGTCGGTAAGGTCGTGCCAGTTCTTCGTCTTGCGTTCGGGGTAACGGCATAGCCGTTGGATGAGATCCTGTAATATGGGACGTGGGTGCGGCCACTGTGACTTGAACCGCGTTTTGGTTGATAGAATTTCGTTGGATCGTGTCGGCCAACCAGGAAGCCGGGGTGAGGGACATCGGCTGACTTTGTATGGGGAACGGAGGTGGAGGACGGTCTGGTAAGGGTCCTTCTTCGTCGAATGCCAGTCTAAGAGCCAAACCTTTAGCTCTTTCTTCTCTAACATATTCGTTCATCAATTGCCTTATCTGGAGGAAGTTAGACCTAACCAGCTCAGGTGATACGGTAGGAGTAGCTTCCGAAACGGGTCGCAAAGGGATACCACCCGCCGGAGGAAGGGTGATATCACTTGGGGGAGGATCGCTGGAAGCCATCCGTGTGGGGACAAAGTGTCTCTCAGTGGTTCTACTTCGGCCCCACGGTGGGCGCCAAAATGTTAAAGTTGATCGGTCAAGGGCCGATCTCGAAGGATTAGTGTTGTGGTTTTAAGGAGATTCGGAGGCAGAGGATTTCTGTCTGAAGTTAATGTGTTCTTAAATGTGCTCAACCACCAGGTATTTATAGTGTTCTTCAAGGCTGCGCATTAATGGCGAGCCATACCGCAAGCGGCGTGAACAGTGACGGACGTCACTGTTCAGTCTGACAAGGTAACCCTCTTAATATTATTTAATAGTTTTACCCACTAGTTGGTTACTGCTAAGTCTAAAGACCACTGGTTACTCGCCGCCTACTATTTGTCCGATAGTCATTGTCCATTCTTACCATGTCTAATGGTTATTATCCATTGTTCAGGTTTACCTGATGGTTAATAGTTCGAATATACTTTTGATAAGTTACCATGTGATTCGTCGATTCTATTTCTTTCCTTTTGTTCCTATCCGGTTCAGTCATGTTCTGGGTTGATTCGGTTATATTTCTTGCTGAATCGGCCTATACTACAACTGAATCGGCTATACTTCTTACTGAATCGGCCTATCTGTTTGAAGTATTTTATTTATTGCACTAATTATGGTCCCTATGTTATTAGTTATTAATTATGCTCCCTATGTTATCAAATCAAAGTAACATCATATGACATGATACGTGGATGATTGACCAACCAAAACGGCACTTGTCATGGGTGTAGGATGGGTGAAACATGATAATCAAATTTACTTCCACTTAAAAATTAGTAAAAAGGAATGAACATACAAAAATTAAGGTAGCCTAACTGCTAAAGCGTTAGAGGTAGGAGGTTTACCTTTAGGGGGTTCCGTCTAGGTACCGGGTTCGATCCTTGCAAGAGGAAGCGATTAAAATGCACGCCGTGTGAGACTCGAACTCGGGGGCACGCTGTTTGGCGTCCATTAGGATAAACACTGAACACACTTTTCAAAAAAACAATGAAGGAACAAGAAGAACATATACCCAACTATTTTTGTCGGTGGAGTCAAAACTATCTATTATTACGTGTAGCTTGTTTTCAATTTTCGTGTGAGCAAAGAAAGTGTTTAAAGCAACAATTTTACTTTGGTAACAATCTATAATCTATAACTTATAATAAAAGAATTGAACTTTGATGATGTGGCATTCAATAAAGGCCTCAACCCCTTCTTGAATGTGCCACGTGGCATCATGTAAGATTTTTTAATTTTGAGTTTTTTTAATAAATCTATATATATTATAATTATTTTAGGAAAAGATAAGAATTTAAAAACAAAATTAAATTTTCTCTTTAATGTTTCCTCCCATAACTTTTAAATATTAATATCATTTATATACGAGATTTTTTAAAGAAAAAAACTACACCAAATTAACGAGCGTATTATTATCTTTTCAACGAGTACCATAGTTGCTATATAAAAAATGGAGAAAAAAAAACTATTTTTGTGGGGTTTTGTTTTCAAATATATTTTACTCTACTAATAAATCACAAACGATAAACATAACTTCATAGGCAAAGATTCTTTTTTTTATATTTGAATATGATAAACTTATGGCAGAAATTTGTTTAAAATAAATAATAATAATAATAATATTATTATTATTATTATTTATTAATCATGTATTGGCAAATCATTAATTATGTTGTCGTATTAGATATTTTATTATGTCATATTACATATTTCAACCCGGGACACTCCCGGGATAAAAGCTAGTTAGTTAATAAAAAAATATCAACTCAGTGTCAATAACAATTTAAAATGTTAGATTGCAATAAACGACGATGTTAGAATACAACATTTTACATGTGGACATCGCAAAATGATTTGACCGAAACTAGATAGACAACTAGTCGATAAGTATGGGTTGAACCATTCTTTATTGAATAACAAGGTTCTATACGAGTTGTGTTAAACTGACAACCGATAGTTAAATCAAGATCTAAAACAACTTCATTGAAATCACCTCTATGGAGAGGGCGTGGTCCAAGCGAGAGCTTGAACCTTAAACTGCATAGGGTGCTTGAATACGATGTTGATAACAATTAGGGTTTATAGATCTAAACTGTTACAAAAATGTCAATATTTTTAGATCGATCTACGGTGCTTTCCTCTTCAAACACCATGAGTTTTGAAAAGCGAAAGTAAACTCGTTCTAGGTTGTAATATTGGAAAATAAGACGAAGGGTCATCATCATTCACGAGGGTTGTCACAAGTGTTCAATGAAGTTATTGAAAACACAATAGAAGCTGCAATCATGCAAATCGCAAGTATAAACACTATTACACTAGGGTATTATCGTACTACCAGTCTTTTGCAACATGTAAAAGAAAACATGAATAATCAAAATCCAATATTACAACCTAGAACGAGTTCAATGAAGTTATTGAAAACACAATCAATATCACTATCAACTAAATAATCATTGTCACCATGTATTGTCACCATCATACCTCATTTTGAAAATGTATCTCTCTAGTTGTGTTCCCTAAACAAGATAGTATACCTTTCCATTATAGATAGTGATCGGCCGAAGGTTATGAGGAACAAAAAGAAACAATCGGCTAAAGGCAAACATTAACAACTCATCAATTCAAGGTCTTGCACTAAACTAGTATGTACCATCCAAATCACCAAACCTAGGGAACTTTGGTGTCCAAAATTGCCATTATATAAAGGGGGTCTTTGGATCACTCTCAAACCCACACACACACTTCTTGTCTTTCACCTCCCACAATCACTCACGCACACTAGCTCTCATTTTTGGAAGGAAGTGTAAATCAAACACATTTTTGTCTTACATCCTAACAATCATTGGTATGATTTTACTTGTACACATTTGTTACTTTATCTTCATTTAAAATTCAAAATGCATACATCCAACGTACATTTATAATTACTTGGTTGTTAAATGCAAATCA
>JAUTDX010004002.1:0-39184 GCA_030844895.1 Ambrosia x helenae
CACGGTAAGGAAATATTTCTGTTCCTGAGCGCTAAACGGGTCGGAAGACGATCAATACCCAAACGCCAAACTAAAAGATTAACTTTAATTGGAATCCACGTCTCCCATATCATCTCTGTCCTCTGCTGACTCGACCCACGCAACCCATTTTTTCACCGAAGCCACAGAGAATGACCCTTTATTATCCGGACCCAAATCCAGTTTATCTTTAGCCTGAGAAAAACGAACCTGGGACAGCAGGAATCTCGCATCCTGGGCTTCAGAAATCGCTGCTACAGAAGTAGTTCCGAGAACCCAGCCTCGTCAATCGAAGCAACATCACCCTCCATCTTAAACCGAGCACGAACAGACCCCATTTTATTAGAATCTGACCCGTACAAAGCTGGCTAACGGATCTGCAGAGCACTATTCCCAATCCAAACATCTTCCCAAAACCTCAAATTCTCCCCCATTTCCAAGAATACCCCTGAAACAAGACATAAGCGGAACGCCATCTATAACCACCCCTTCCAAGTGCCGGACTAAAGACTTCCAACATCCCGTAATATTGCATTTCAAAGGCAGGAATAACCACCTATTCCTACCACCATGAATACTAATAATGGCATTTCTCCATAGGCCTTCGACTTCGGTTTTAAATCTAAACGCGCCACTTAGCTAACAAAGCCGATTGACAACCGAAAGACTTGGTAATCCCCAACCCTTCTCCTTTTTTCGGTTTAGTAACAACCTCCCAAGCCACCCAATGCATCCCTCTCCCCTCCTTAAACCACACCAAAGAAATCTCCTCATCATTTTTCAATATCGTCAACCACTTAACCGGCGCCTTGAAAATAGAAAAGTAATAAACCGGGAGACTAGCAAGCACCGATTTTAACAAGGTGAGCTGCCCCCCCATAGACAACAACTTCGATTCCAAGAGCTCAAACGATTCCGAATAGTCTCCATAACCGGATCCCAGTTACTAACCCGATTCATATTAGCGCCCACCTTAATGCCTAAATAAAGAAAAGGCAAATTCCCAACCTTGCAACCTAACAAAACGCCATGGAGTTAACCGCAGAATCATTCACCCCCAACCCGTAAAGAGATGACTTATGAATATTTATCTGCAGACCCGAGCATAAGAAAAAAATCCGAAGCAACCGATTGTAATATTAAGTTTCTATCATCCCACTTTCCCATATCAACGCATCATCCGCATAAAACATGTGAGTAAGAACCGGACCTGCACTAGGAAGCTTCAAACCTTCCAAAACACCCAAATCGCTAGCTCTAACCACCATACTAGCCAAAGCTTCCATAACAATAAGAAAGAGGAACGGGGAGAGAGGGTCACCTTGTCTAAGCCCCTTTTGACATTGGAACTCATACGTTGGAGACCCATTCACCAAAACAGAAGACCGAGCCGAGCTAATAATCCCTCTAACCCACATGCACCATTTGGGGGGAAAACCCATTTGGGATAAAATAGATAATAGAAACTCCCAATTGACATTATCGTAAGCCTTCTCGAAGTCGATCTTCATTAGAAAAACTTGCTTCCTCTGTTTCTTAACCCAGCTAATCACCTCATTCAAAACTAAAGGCCCGTCTAAAATATAGCGATCCTTCAGAAAAGCCGACTGAGAATTCGAAATCAACTCCCCAATCACTTTCTGAAATCTGCCAGCGATCACTTTAGAAATACTCTTGCTAATTACCCCAATAAATAATGGGTCTGTAATCCTTCAAACCGACGGCGTTTTCTTTTTGCCTATCAGAGTGAAAAAAGACAAACTGCATTCCTTACTAATCTTCCGGAATGATAGAACTCTTCGAACATCCTCATAAATCATTCTCCAAGCTCTCCCAAAAATGAACAATAAACCTGAAATTAAAGCCGTCCGGACCCGCGCGTTATCTGCACCACAATCAAAAACCGCCGCCTTAACTTCGTCTTTGGTAAAAGGAGCTATCAACTCTTCAATCCTCCCTACCGGAAACTGTTTCAAATTGTTACACAATAAAACCCGGTCTATTAAAACAGGTTTCTTTAAAATGATCTCTAAAAAATCCCAAGACCTCCCTTTTAACAAAAGAAGGCCTGGAAACCCAAACCCCATCAACCATCAACCCCGGGATAGCGTTCACCGCCCTTCTACCCTTAATACAACGGTGAAAATAACTGGAATTCTCATCACCCGATCGCGCCCAATTCACCCTCGACTTTTGATGCAAATCACTATTTTTAAATCGCATCAATTTCTCTAATTCTTTTTTACTTTCTTCAAATACCCACACTTCTTATTCTTCTAGATCCCGAGTCTCCATCAATCTATCTAATCTTTTGATATCTTCTAAGACCGTCTCTAGCTCAGCTTCTTCTTTATGAGACACCCCTTTCCACCAACTTTTTAACCCATTTCGAACAGCAACCAACTTTTTAAATAACACTAAATCTGCTGGCCCTGTCCCCTTCCAATTATCCAACGCATTAACAACCACCTGATCACACCCATCCCTTTCCAACCACGAGTTAAACCATTTAAAAAGGTTTGTACCCGAAATTAGAATCCACCACCGTCAGAATCAAAGGACTATGGTCTGATAAAAACCGAGGTAAAGCTCTTAAAACCGCTCCAGGCCACCTGTTAAAAAACTCTTGACAAAAAAGCACATGATCAATCTTACTCAACTTACATTCGGACCCTGTCCCTGTCATAAACGTGAACTTGTTTCCTCTCATTGGGAACTCCTGCAAATTGGTCTCATCTATAAACGTATTAAAATCGTTCGCCATTCCCCTATTAAAAATTGTATTTTTACGATCATCCTTCCACCGAACGGAATTAAAATCACCAAGAAAAACCCACATCCCTTCGTACCTTTGAATCAACCCCCGTAATTTATCCCAAAGACATCTCTTATCTCTAGCCTTCTGCGGCGCATACACATTCACACAATTAATAATCGACCCATCCTCGATTAAGGAACCTGAAGTCATCAGGAAATTCCTATCTTCAACTGAAAACTCTTCTAAACTTTCTTAAATTCCACATATTCACCAAGCCGCCAGATTTACCAACCGCCCCAACCCAGTCTATACCATAATCCCCAAAACACCAAACTTTATCAAAATCGAACCCATTTCGATCAACTAATAAAGTCTCTTGAATGGCCAAAAAATCCGTACCATTCACCCGAACCAAATCCCTTAAACCTTTCGCCTTACCCCCAATCCTAATACCTCGAATATTAAAAGCCAAACAATTCATGACAAACCTGACTGTACCCCTTTGCCTTTAATTGAGGTCCGAATTAACTTCTCATGGCCTTCCAGCTGAGCTCCCAACTTTTCCCCCAGCTCCTTCGTAAGACCAATTTCCTGATCAATATCGATAACTGACAATCCCTCCTTGTCAACATCCGAGCGTCTGTCTATCTCCACTTCCGTTTCTACCAAAATCTGTTCACTGGTATCTTCCTCCGATAAGACCTGAAATTGATTAGAAAACGGGATAGGGGGTGGGCCTCTTGTTTTAACAACATTAGAATCACAGCCCATTATAATTGGATCCAAGTCAAAAGGGTCTTCATCCTCCATCCTGGGCTCTTTAATGGGCCGTTCATTGCTACTTGGGTACCCACCTGAACTAGCCTGGTCCACAACTAAATGATTTTTATTTTTTTTCTTTTCAAAAAATTTACTGGACCCACCTCCATAATTACCTCCCCTTCAGTAGAAGAATTATCCTTATTAGAAAAAGGAAACTCTCCACCAAAATTGGAAAGGCAATCATTGCCATTAAAATCGCCATCCGTTTCCTTTTGAGGATCCTGCACATTAACTCCGTTGACCGGAAAAACCGGCCGGACTTCCGGTAAACTCTCCTCCGGTGACCCGTTTTCCGGCGATGAAACATCCTCCTTCTCCATAGGACTTTCATCAGACACGTCTTCCGGCTCACCAATGAAATCTTCCATCCATTCACTAGTATCCTCCGAAACCCAAACCTTAAAATTTTTACCCCTCCATCTGACAAACGCCTCCTCTTGTACCCGAGATCCATGGTTAACCAAAACCCCGAGGAACTGAAAGGAAAAGTCTAGACTAGCACGATCTACCCTGGCACCTTTCACCACCTTCCTGAATAAACTCCCACATCATCAATCACCTTATTGTCCGTTAAAGATAATGGTATTCCAAAAACTTTCAACCAAGCGATTCTTCGAAATTCGTATGTTGACCTTCCCAGATTTCAGTAGACTCGAAATGCTCCGTGCACCCCTGGAATTCATCTCTTGCCATAATAGCCTGTTCGTTGTTCTTGAACTCTACCAACAACCGGAGACCCCCCAAACATCTTACCTTCCCCTCATGCAACTTCATGTCTCTAAGAATAGTACGAATACTCTGCAAATCCTTTAAAGTCTTTACCCGTACAAACACAGCCCTCCCATGCAAGTCTTGAAACGCCTCAACAGAATCGTCTACCTCAATGGTCTTACCTTTAGCGACCCCTGAGAACGCATCTTTAAATGACATACCATTAACATACGAATACTTCTTCAATACATATTCACCGGAATTTTGATTCGAATCCACATGAGTAGGACCCTCCTTCGACGGAAAACTTGACGGTTGTCTGATCTCTCCATCTTCAAGGACGAATCTGGCCACATTAAACTTCAGTCTATAGTCTCCCAGCCGTAAAGACGATAACTCCTTAACCATCTCCGCCCTATTTTTGACGTCCAGCATTGTGACGAAACCAAACCTCTTACCCTCCTTATCTCGCTTTCGAGCAATGTAAATGTCGAAAATAATACCCACCCCTCTAAGAACCAACGCCAAATCTGCCCCACTACACCGGTCCGGGAGATTAGAGACAAAAAACTTGGTTAACCTTGCCTGAACACCCGCCGGAATAGGTTTCCGGCGAGTTTCCTTAGTTGCCATACCGAGAGAGTTTATGGATAAATTATACACACTGTTCATTATGATATCTTGATTTTAATTTCTTGATTTTTATATAGTATTATCAGATTTATAAAACTATATATAATGTACCTAAATGTATATACAAAGTTATTATAACAAAACATGTAATATTAAGAATTGTTTTTTATATGTTTTCTAATTAATATGTTCGAAGCAATTATAGAATAAATGTCATGAGCTCTCATAGTATCTCTTGACTCTTGGTTTTCTATTAATTAACCAACTATATGGTGTTTAAAGACAAATTTGCCCCCAAAAATTATTTATTATATGCATTGTGTGTTGTATTATAAGCATTTAAACTTATACCACTTAAATTTTAAGAAGTCCTTGTCAAATGTTTTATAATATAGTATAGATGACATTATAAATCATTGTATTTTTGTTCTCTATTTTAATTAAATGATACTTTTTATAACTATCATTAACTTTTTTCTATTATCACTCACAAACCGCTTTTTAAAAAATATTAAAGGATAAAAGAGGATGAATAGTGTCTTACAAAATATACAGATGAAAAGTAATATTTTCTTTCTTTTACACTAACAACCACTTAGTCTATGCGATACACCCTACGAGCTAAAACCTATCACCTCCTTCCCCACATCATCATCTTTTCCACCATCCTCCACATCACCATGTATAACGTCCATCATTACAACCACTTCTTAAAATATGAATAAATCACGCAAAAGTATGTGGAGAACATGATGTGAATGCTCTAAGGCACTATCTGATTATAAGAAGTGTATCTTTTAGTCTTATACAAAAAAAATTTTGATTCTTGATTTGCTGAAAATGGTCTATTATAAAAACTAATGTCACACCGTCAAAGTCCATGTGTGGGGTTTTACCACAAGGTGCGTAACACAATGGGATCCAAGTCAACGGTCAAATGAAATGACAATTATATGAGTAAAATACGTAATAAAACAATCAATTTGAAACCCAAGGTTTAAAGTTTAGTGGAAGTTGTTAATAGTTACCTTGAAGTATCCATAAAACATATATGAAATACTTTGACAATTTTTTTGTAACACAATAACATGCTAATGTTGTTGCGCGACTCAAGTGCGGTATATCCTTCGCTGCTACCTTATCGTCCTGAGAAAACATGCAAAAATGTGTCAACATAAAATATGCTGGTGAGTTCACAAGTTTTAATTAAAACAAGTCTGTTTACAAGATCAAGTAAGTTTTTACAATTTTATGGAACGTTATCTAGACGTTAAGCATGTTACTTATGTGATTTGGAACCATTGCTGACTGCGTTGTTGCTCAGTGTGTGCCCTTTTCGGCTTACCGTCATCCCCGATAATCCATGTGTAGTTCGAGACAATATGCACCCGTCCAACCTCCATTTGACCTGGGTGGGGTTTGTCAGGCCCAACAAATCTATCCACATTTTCTTACTATATACCCATATTTGTGGTTCGCTTGGGACTTAGACAAGTCGCTAAGTAATCAAGTGATAACAATAGTAAAAAATGATCTTAAGAAAAACCAAGTGTGTATCATGTTTCTACCCCGTGAAAAAGTATGTAAAAGTGGGGCCGTGAAACTCACTTTAGGATGTGTCTTCTAGTAGTTATAAAACCGACTATGTGATGAAAGTTCCAATTACCGGAAACCTATCATAATATGTCTACAAGTGTGTTGACCAATAACGTGTTGGTCTAATAACTCTTGGTTGTCCAAATCATGACTCTGTATGTTTGCATAAGCGTTTTGACTTCAACACGACCATACAAGACTCGACATCCCGTTGGTGACCCGTTATATTAGTTTATCAATTAAGTATAAGTTTTCTGATGGCCATACATATAACATATAACGAGTAGATCACAAAACTTAGCACATAGATCACATAATACGCGAATGGGTCAAAAAACACACTACTGGGTTTCAAAACACGCTACTGGGTTTCAAAGCATGTTGCTAGGTTTCAAAGCATGCTATTAGGTTTCAAAGCATGTTATTGGGTTTCAAAACACGATATTGGGTTTCAAAACGCGCAACTGGGTTTCAAAAGGAGCAATTGGGTTTGGGCAGGCGACTGGGTTGGCCAGTCGCCCTCCCACTAGGGCGATCGAGTACCCTAGTCGACCTACATTGTAGGTTTTCAAACATCGACGCACGAAACCCTTCGGATCAGATCATAAACTTCTTAGAACATAACCAATCGATAATCTAATATATCCCCATCATACTATATCAATTAACATCTCGTTTGATCATGATTTATGCATAAATTGCAAGTTTATCCCAAAATCGCTAATATTATGAACAAGTCGCATGAAAGCATGAAATAGTTTCCCCAGATGGCAAATAATTAGATTAAATCACATAATCAAGTTCATAATATCATCAAACTCAGAGGTAATCATTCTAACATGAATCCTAACATATTATCATCATCATATAAACATATCCCATCCTAAATCCATACAATATCCTCAAATGGGTCAAAACTTTTAAATAACCAAACATCACCAAAACATGCTTCTAGTATGTAGATAATCATCATAACAACAACATATCATCATTCTAACAACAAACAATACAAAAACTCCATTTATTAGATCACCAACATCATTCAAAGCATGTGCTTTTATAAGAAACCTCATGTGTAAGGTTTAGATCTATTTAGAAAGGTTTTACAAAGGTTTTTGTTGATGAAAACACACTAGGTTCAGATCTGGACGTTTTAGTTTCATAACAATAACACAAAAAATTTTGGAAAATAGTTTAGATGATTCACACACCTTAAATATTCTCTTGTTTATGGTTCTAGAAGTTGTTTTGGTTAAGAATCAATGGTTCTAGACATTAGCTTATATATATATATATATATATATATATATATATATATATATATATATATATATATATATATATATATATATATATAGGTTTAGGATCCTGTACAAAGTACATTTTTCGTGAGAAGTGTGAGAAGGACTAAGAATTGACATGTAGACATCATGTTTTGGATTTAGGAATGATGTTTTAGGTTGTTTTAACTTGAAAAACACCAAACACAACAATCTAAAACACAATACAATGTATTATAGTCATTAAATTTAAAAAACAGCTAAAACACACTACTTAACGCTTAAAACACACTGCTAATGTTCTTAGCATGGTGTTTTAAGTTTTAAGCCTAAAATACATTGTTTTCGGTTTTTAATTGTTATGTTTGGTGTTTTTATAGGCAAAACAATCCAAAACATCACGACTAAGTTCAAAAAATGATGCCTAAGTATCAATTTTTAATACTTCTCACACTTCTCACAAAAAAAATCACTTTGTACACGATCTTGACCCTATATATATATATATATATATATATCGTAATTCTAATAAGAAAGAATTACACAAATTGTCCTTTAGTTATTAGTCAAATTGCATCATTTTTCTTTTATGTTAATTTTTCACTCCTTGTGTCCTTTCGTTTATAAGTTCGTTACATCTTATGTCCTTTAAGGTAACTTCCGTTAAAAAATGATGTTAAGTTAGACATGTGTCCCTCACGTGAGCGGCAAGCATGTCATTTTACCTTAGTTAAATAGGGGTTTTTTAACAATAATAAAACCCAACAATCATCATCCTCCTTTTAATCTCTCCACCTAATACATAAACCTTTCTATAATTTTCTCGAATCGAAATCAAACAAGAAAAGCAAATTGAACTGAAATGAAATCAATAAATCATCATACATCTGTAATCGAAATCAAACAGAAAAAAATCATCATTTGAAGAGTTGATGTATTTGAAAGCAAATACATAAACCTTTCTAATTGAAGGAATAATCGAAAAACAAAAGGTGATAATCTTATGAAGTATATGAATGAGATACCTTGAAGAAGGAGATACATTGATCGAAGAAGAGCCAATCACCATCATGCCCACACACATACATAACATACACATATCCATATATACATATATATATAATATCTTTAAAGAGAGAAAGAGACAGAAGTCTCTAATCTATACTGAGAGATAGAGTCACGAGATGTATAGAGAGAAACCAGTTGTCTTCTCCGGTCCCGTCACCAGCGTCGACGGGTCATCGTTCGTTAATTGTCTCTACTGTCTTGCACAACCACGACAACCCACGGCCATCTTCTCCTTATCCCAAACTACCAGGCAACCACTCTAGCACCCGACTCCGACCACCCTTCTTCAACGATCAAGTAACCCAACAGTTGAACCACCCCGACCGGACATCGTCTCTTTCCTCCTTCATGGACTGTTGGTTGTTTATATATCAAAAGGTAGTGTTAATGGTGTTGAAGATTGGTGGAGAGATGAAGAGGATGATGATGGCTGGGTTTTATTATTGTTAACAAAAAACCTATTTAACTAAGGTGGGGGGGTACATGTTTGCCCCTCACGTGAGGGGTACATGTCTAACTTAACGTCATTTTTGCACGAAAGTTACCCTAAAGGACATAGGGTGTAACGAACTTATAAAGGAAAGGACATAATGAGTGAAAAAATAACATGAAGAACAAATGATACAATTTGACTAATAACTTGAATTTTCTCTTTTAATAAATAATTTCATTTAATATCATGTATAATGTTGATGTTTATTTCATAGTATTGGCATTATTAACCATTTAAGAGAAAGTATATTATACAAAGAACCTTAACATATAAAGGATAAGAAAAATTTTGGGCTTTTGATATATATATATATATATATATCAATCAATGGATGAGATTAAAAGAGGGAATATATACGTTGAGTTTCTAAAAGAAAAGAAGGAAGGGCAAAATATGTATAACCTACAATTGTTGAGTTCCACCCCCATTTTTTAAACTTACATAACCTTTTCATATGACATTATTTGTTTTAAATAAAAAATACACCATAAAACAAGCTTTTTATCCTCTTTCATTTGAATACCATATTGCTATACTTTTTTTTAAAAACAAAATTACCGGGTTGATAACTTGCGTTTTATTATGATACAACTTGAGTTTTTTGTCAGATATAACTTGCATCTTTTTATCAAGTATAACTTGCGTTTTATCAGGTATAACTTTACGTTTTGTCTTATATAACTTGCATGTCACACCCCCAAATTCCACTTGCGGAGTTTTTACCGCGGGCATGTGACACACCAGGATCCAAGTCAACGTTCACAATAAACGACAACTAAATGTAATAGATGCGTAAACCAAAACCAAAAGTTATTAACATTAAACCAACATCGGAAGCTTTAAAATCTTGTTTACAACCCATCAAAAGTAAACAAACTCTGAATTTATTTAAAGACATGAGAATAGAACCCTAGATGCCATGCAAGACCCGTGCGCCTAGTCCTTATACTGCTACCTTAGCGACCTGAGAAAACATGCCTAAAAGATGTCAACATATAATGCTGGTGAGTTCACAGGTTTTAAGTAAAACGTTTCATGAGTTTTGAAAGGTCCATCATGTTACTACTATGCTATGGGGACGCTAGCTAGGCGTATGAACCCACTAATACGATACCATGTATGTACTACCCGTATGAACTGACCGAACTGCCAACACACGGCTAACTGAACTATTGAACCATGGTGAACTAAACTGGGCTTACACATATCGTACAGCAAACACAAAATAACAATAGTATAACATGATCTGTATGAATACAAGTATGTAGCATGTTTCTCCCCCGAAAACGAAAACACTGAAAGAGGGGCCGTGCAACTCACCTTATATTGCATTCCTCTTACTAAACCACAGACAATGCAAGAATGACAGTCCCTAATATCAGTGACCTATCATTAAATGCATATGAGTACCCGGACTATTAACCCGTAGGTCAATTACTCCCTAAGTGTCCAGACCATGACTGTGTACGATTCGAAAACATGTTTAAGAGCTCATCTGGCCACACAAGACAAGACCCGACATCCCATTGGTGACCCGACATCCCACGTGTTAGCCAAGAACAAGTAATCAAGTAATTATATGCAACTATGCACTTAACATGCACAATAGTTCATCAAGTCTAGCATACAGTTCACATATTATATATACGAGTCCGAACACATGTTATCAGGTTATTAGACATGCCACGGGGTTCCAAACATGTTCCTAGGTCTTAAACCATGTTTCGGGATATCCAAATGCACTTGAAGCAGCAAGACACACGATTAGACATCAAACAAGCAATTAAAAAGTCAAACAGGCAATTACAAATTGTACTTGCCTCTAACTCAGGCGAGTAGAGGCCTACTCGTCCCCAAGGGAGGCGATTAGAGCCCTACACGTCCCTTAGACAGGCGAGTAAAATCTCTACTCGCCCCCTGCAATCCAAGGGCCTCATTTCGTGCGTTTAACCCTCCAAATCAGATCCGAAACATAGAAAAACACCCAACATCAATCCAAAATCATCAAGCAACATATCCTAAATGAAAACCCCCAATTTATCCTCAGTCTAACACCCTAATTGCAAGCCTTTCCCAAAATGGAATAATATTATGAAAACATCACATCAAACATGCACAACTTACCCTAAATGACAAATATCCAGATTTCATCACATAACAACGTTGCAAATCATCATCCTACTGTTACTACAACATCCTAATACAAACCCTAACATCATACAATCAACAAATCGTATCATAACATCTTAAATCCTTCTAAATCACTCAAACGGGTCAAAACGCATATTATCATCAAAACACAAAAAACAACCCTCAAACTCCTAGATAAACATCCTAACATCATATCCATATTAGTGAAACATCAAACACATAAGAATCCCCATGTTTTAGTCATAAAAATAATTTCTTGCATGCATACACCACATAGAACACATATTAAAGGATTAGACTTGTTTTATAACTGGTTTCAAAGGTTTTCAAAGACACAAACTTCACAAAACCAGGTCTGGACCTTAAGGGATCAAAATAACAACATAATAATGGTTTAAGATGGATAACACACACACCTTAGGTTTTGCTAAAAAGGAGGTCTAAGCTTGGAAATGTTAGGTTTTAGGATAAAGATGAGTTCCAGAGGTTGATTATGGTTTGGGAGAGGTTTGCGGCGAGTTAGGGTTTCACAAATGGTGTTTAATAAGTCAAGGGTGGTATTTATAGGCGTTTCTAGTCGTCCCTGCTGTTACACACGAGTAGAAGCTACAGGAGGCGAGTACAGACTTCTACTCGCCCCTATTTCAAACGAATAGGCTTGTACTCGCCCCTAAGGGTGCCTACTCGTCCCCTGCAGGTGTTTATGGGTTTTTGGCGCGTTTAAACACTATTTTAACACATATAAGCACGTATTCACATACCGACAAGTTATATAATGATTGTAAACACATAATGCATGATAACTAACATGTTCACATTCGTTCACTAATTCCCGGGACTCGAGACTTGCGTATGTGCATTAAACCCGGCGATTCTACCAATCACTAGTCCTTGTACACATGGTTATTGACCGACTCCCAATGATCCCTTGGATCATTGTAATGACTCCTGATGATTCCCAAAACCATCCAAACGACTCAACTGACCCAGTTAAGTATACGATATCCATGAATCGCTAAGGTAGACTTACTAGTTTCATAAAAGTTACTATCCTGAGTTTTCCGGTGTCACATTTTTTCATGTATAACTTGCGTTTTTTGTTAGACATGACTTGCATCGTTTGATCAGGTATAACTACCGTTTTATCATGTATAACTTGTGTTTGTCGAACATGGGTCTTTGAATTGTTAAACGAAGACAGAAACTAGCTGGTCTAAGTAATCAATTGGTTGATTATTTGACTTGGAAACTTATAAACTAATTTGATTAATACCTAACCCAGACCTGTCCCAATAGTCACAAAAATAACCCACTATAACAATGATCAATCCATGATTTGTCTTAGCGGTTTTAAAACATAAAGGACTAATCTAGAGGAAATAATTGAATTATAACATATCAGTATTGAGAAAAAGTGAAGAACATAGCAAGAGCAAACAGGTTCGGTTCCAGATATCCAAACGCGATGAATAGAAGGATTCGTTTGTGGTTTCAATGGAATGAGGAGCAGGAGGGTATGAGGGACCCTCAACAAAACGCAAGCTACCAACCCACTGAATTTTTTTTCTTAAATATATATATGGCAATAGGGTATACAAATGAAAGAGGATTCAAAACTTGTTTTTATGGTGTATTTTTTTTAAATAAAGTCGTATGAAAAAATTATTGTCGTTTTAAAAATATGGGCGAAACTTGAAAAAAGTCAATAATTATGGTGATAGACAATAATAAACTTTCAGCTAGTGACATGTGTTAGTCTCTTATTCCTTCTTACCCTTCTTACATTAACCTTTCTCATCATTTAAAATGACACTAGAAAACTAAAATCACTAATACAAATTCTAGGTTTTTTTTAGTTCTTGCGGTTTCGAGTTCAACATCGCTACCGACAGCCACAATCACTACACTACTCAGATAACTACAAATCTTCAACGGTTTTTACTTGATTGCCTGTTACATTGTTGTTGATGAACGCACGTAATCAAATTAAACAAAACACATACGTATTAAAAAAAAAGTCATTACGTACTTTCACCATTTACTACAAAACTTATCAAAGTGTAATGTGGCATAATACTATTAAGTCGTATCTTAATAAAATTAAATATTGTTTTTTTCCTTTCAAACTCATACAAATGTTAATTTTTGATATGTAAAAAGTTTTGGAACAACTTTTGTTACAGAGTATCTTACTCTCTCGCCACCTGAGTTTTGCCAAGACCTATTATTAATAACCATGTGCAATATAAAGAAGTAATAAATGTTTTTATTTTGTTAAATGTCAACTAATTATAAAGAAGTAATAATCCATTGTATAAATTACCAGCTTCATATGTTATGTATACATTATAAAACTATGTAAATTTGTGTATACAATGTTAAGTTATATAACTTTTATTCTCAAACTCGTATAATTAATACATGCGTCTATAAGTGAGTGACTGACTGACTGAGTGAATGGTCATCATAGGTTATGGGCCAAACACGGGTGGGGTTGTGCGTGTGGGGTGTTTCATGTTTGGTTCAGTAAGATTTATATATAATTTTAGACCGAATCGTGAACTATAGTAATAAGAGTAGGACGAACTAAACCAGTTGAATTGGGCGAGTCAACAAATTTTGGTAGTTTGATTTTTCATTTTTGGTAATTTGAAGGTTTGAATCAATTTACTATTGTTTTTTAAGGGTTAGTGAACTATAAACCTTAAGGAAACTTTATATAACATATGTCTAGAAATGGTAAAAATGAATCAAATGTTTTATATGACAAAGTTTGTAAACTTTCTACGTGATTAATATTTATAAAAAGGCAAATTGGATTGTATCGCACTCAACTATTTGTTATTGCCCGATAACGCACTGAACTATAAAATTGATCACCAACGCACTGAACTTTAAACCTCTTGGATTGTGTCACACTAAGGCTGTGTTTGATCAGGTCCAAATGGAAGAATCCATATGTGTTAATTGTATTAATTTGTCACTAAGTAATCGTTTTAAACCTCTTATCACTAAGTAATCGTTTTAGTGGTTCTGGACCTCGTCAAACACAGCCTTAGTGTGACACAATCCAAGAGGTTTAAAGTTCAGTGCGTTAGTGATCAATTTTATAGTTCAGTGCGTTATCGGCCAATCCCAAATAGTTGAGTGCGATACAATCCAATTTCCCTTATAAAAATAAGAGTTTGATTTGGTTACGGGGAAGTGGTTTAATTGATCAATTATCGATATATTATAATAATAGATTAATAATATATTGAAAGTTTATTGTATTATAACGTTTTATCATCTAACTATTTGTATGACTGAATCATGGAATTAAAAAATTAAGGTATCTAGGCCAAGTCTTAAACATAAGATGTTAGATAAGAAAGAAATTGCCAAGCCAACTGTCAAAACAAAACAAAAATAAAATATAACTTAAGATGTTATCAAACCTGTCAAAGAGATTACTTTCATAACAATTAAGCATACTAAAATATAAAACGTTATTTAATGGTTATTCTTTTTTATCCAAGTTTTTTTTTTCTATATCTAACTTATATTACTAAACAAAACTTTTACAAGTTGCACTTTAGAAAACACACATTTCGAATTGCTACTTATGAAACATTTTAATCTGCTTATTGGATATCTATACTATATAAAGGAGTAGGCATGAGCAAATATGTCTAAATTGTTCAAAGTTAAAATTGTATACTAAGGGTTTCTTTATAATTTTTTAAATTTTACCACTTTTCTTCCCTAAATACTCTAGAAGATAATGAACTTTTACATAAAAATGGAACTCACTCAAACTACATAAACACACGCGATACCAATATTTTTGAACAAATCTATCTATAGCATATTATAAAGCATGAGGCAAGTATACCAACCAAATTTAAGTAATTATTATATTTTATGCTTATGGTACAACGCCTCAACGAAGTTAGTAAGAGGTTAAAATAGTCTTTCTACAATATTATTAAATTATATTAATTAAAACCATCTAGCATTAAGTATAAATATTGATAATATAAAAAGATAGTAAAAAGAGTTGTGATATAATTAAAATTTCTTTGTTATAAACATATACATTATGGCGACTATACATATTCTAACTCCCATATACCACTAAGTTTGTATTAATGTTTTCTTTGTTATAAACATATATATTACGGCGACTATACGTATTCTAACTCCCATATACCATTATGTTTGTATTAATGTTATGTCCCTATAAATATAGGCTTATTGTACTTGGTAAAACTCATTGATAAAGAGCTCTCTCATTTCCATCCTATATTTCTCTCTATAATCTTTGTTCTTATGTTTACATATGTTATATAGTGGTTGCTAAGAATAACCATTGAGAATACGGGAAGTGGTAGCATCTTGCGATAAACTTTAACAACTCATGTTCTTGATTGAGATATAGCTCAAAAGAGAAACACGCAAGATGTGAAGCAAAATGTATTACGAGGGAAATTGTGGACAATGTTGGAAAATTCGTGCATCATGAGACATGTCAGTGATGTAACACAAATAAAAACACTCCCGTTTTGTAATATGATTAAGCTCATTGTTTGTTTTATTTTGCATGTATGTTGGTGATGATGGAACTCTAGCATCTAGGACGATTTGTGGTAGTTTGATGTTGTTATTTGAATCTCTAATCTAATTCACATCCATTCGAATTAGAACTTACCAACATGGATGGCTTCCATGTTCTTTTTACAAAACCAAATACATTAACTTTCCTTGTATTCATTACATTTATTACGAGTAAAAGTTACTATAATTCCCTATATACCTTGTCTTCATCATGTCATGTACAAAGAACAAAAGAAAAGAAAGACTGATATTGAAGTGAAGAGGTTAACAAAACAACAATAATAAATACATGACAATACTAAATGTATGTAAAGCTATAAAGAATAATTTATATGTTTGACCCTCATGGTAAATTAGTTGTAAAGTCTAATCAAATCAAGTTAAGCAAACCAACTTGATTTTTTATCAAACCGAGCTCGAGTTTAAGATTCCATCTTTATTTTAGCTTAGAGTCAACCCAAACCAACTCGGTATGAAGTGCAAGTCAAACTCCAGCTAGCCCTGGATCGACTAAACCTTTAAGTGTTGTGTTCCCCGTCGCATCGCGCGGCATCCCACTAGTACTACATTACAAAGGAGAAGGCATGGGCAAATGTGTCCAAATTCTCCAAAGTTAAGATGGCATACCAAGGTTTCTTTCCAATTTCTTAAATTTTACCACATTTCTTCCCTAAATGCCCCTAGAAGATAATCAACCTTTATATGAAAATGAAACTCACCCAAACTAAATAAACACAAGGGATAACAATATTTTTGAATAAATTTCATATAATGGCGATGAAAGATAATAATTTATGTTACGACAATGAATAATCTTATCTGAGCTAAACTTGTATGAGTTTTAAAACTTTAAAATATAGTGACTGGAGTCTTCCTAGAGTTAAAGTAAATCTAACCAGAGCAACTTTTTTTTTTCTTATATCATTCAACACAATCATTTTTGTTTTCAATTTTAATCATGATAATTACGTGAAATTAGGCTCCATAGCTTTTATTACTTGATTAATTTTTAGGCGTTTTATGATAGATTGATGATATGATATACGTATCGTTCATTAGTTATTGGTTAAAGGATTGCCTGTATATTTAGAATAATTAAGGTTGGTGTAGTCTTTTATTGATCTGCTTTGGTAGGATAAATTCCATGGTCTGAAAATTATTATTTCAAATATATCCAAGTCCAGTCCGTGTTCTTGATGATTCAGTTTATGTGTGAACAACTCATCTTTACCATGAAACGTACTCCATTTACCAAAAAATGCATAATCGATCATTGTCTTGGATTACAAACTTGTAGATGATAATTAGTTTGGAAATAGTAAAAAAAAAGCTCAAAAGTTTATTTTTAATGAACAAAAGTACAAAACCATATATGCTACACCAATTATTTACAAAACTATTTCTAATCTACTTGACCAACCAATTTCAACATGTACGCTAACATCGTTTTTCCTGTTAACATCTCTTAAAGATGTTATAAGGATGCCAACTCCCCCCCCCCCCCAACCCCCCGTTCTCTCTCTCTCTCTCTCTATATACACACACACAGATATATATATATATATATATATATTAGTTCTTTTTTGCTTCAGTTTTATTCCAAATTAGAGAAACAATAAGCGTTGAGGGTAGAGAATTCAATGGGAGGCAAGAACCAAGGTAAATTTCTATGACCTTTATCAGTTAATTTTATCATCTATTTTCAGTTTGAAATTCATATTTTGTGTTAAAATTGAAGAAAATGAAGCAAACCTGAAGCAACTCAGAAAGAGTTTGTTATTTAAGGCAAACCCGATGCCAAGCTTCTACCATGAGAGTCCACCGCCAAAGGTTGAGCAAAGAAGATAATTAATAAATCATTTAGCTTCTAATGGTTTGTTACCACATATATTGTTGTCACTACAAAGTATTGATTATATTCATACAAGATCGATATGTTCTATTTAACTAAACAATTCTAACGAGCATAAAGTCTCCCAAAGTCTTATCTCCAGTTCATACAATCTCGCTAAGGTGTCTTCAATTTGGATGTGCCTTTTCCTAGTTATTATCTGATTATTTAATTTTGGTATTTAATATAATAATATCACTTTTGCAAATACATATCCGAACGGTCCTTAAATGTTCAAATTTTTAGGTGGAATTGTGGAAACATCCTAACTGGAGCCTTAGCTGGAGGAGTGGCGGCTGGAGATACGTAGCTAGAGGTTGACCCTATAATTGAAGGATTATCTACCAGCATGTAACTTTCGAGCTGCAACTAATTAGCATTCATTTGAAAGGTACTAGTTTATGTAGCTAGAGGTGACCATATAACTTCTTTTATTTTAATTGACACATTAATTAATAGTACATAGTGTGCACCCTATGTGCAACGGGTTCACTTGTTGCCAAGATGCAAGGGGCAATGGCGCTGTTTGACCCATAATAAAGCATAACTACAACTTGGCTATTTGCTCATATATGTATATTTATTTCTATTCAAATTGAGGTTATCCTTTTCTTTTCTTTATGATGTTTGTCTTCCTGTTCAAGATTGCCATGGTCTTAACATTGAAGCACAAAAATCCTGTTGAGCTGTGTGGAAGGAAATACATGTGTCTTGGCTTATGAATTTGCAATCACAGGATCTCTATATGACATATTGCATTACATGAACATTTGTTTGCACTTTTGTTTTCATGTTTAAATTAACGGATATATAAGTTGAAATATAATTGGTGTTGGGTTTAAAATCTATATAATATGCATATATACATGTAGGTAGGAAGGGTCTGTAAGGAGCACAACGATGGCCCATGTTTGATTGGGTGTAGCGGGTAAAGATTTTTGTTGATGCGGCAAAGGACTGGATTATTTGCATGATAAGGTCCATCCTTAAATAATTCAGAGATATTAAGTATAGCAATGTGTTGATATTTGAGGATTTAAGAGCCAAGATTGCTGATTTTCAACCATTCAAAACAATCACCCCGATCTGGCTGCACACTTGCATTCTACCCATGTTTTGGGAATTTTTGGCTATCGTGTGCCACAATAATACTTATATGATAAACCCTTATCATATATATGCGTCTACCCAGCGGCAAAGTGGACGGGATGGTTCGGCTCACTGGCTACATTGGGCAATTTTTTAGCTGCTGGGTCAGGTTGGGCAAGTCTATTACAAACTTACAAATCACAACTTTTAATTTCTAAATGGACAGTGACATTCATATGATAGTGTATACAATATCATATTATTACTACATGCTTTTGCCATGTAAATGAACTTTATCATTTAGTAAGGTGTCTTCAATGGCATGGTTATGTAGATATGCAATGACCGGACAACTTACACAAGAGTGATATTTATGTTCATATTGGTCTGTTACAGTAGCATACCTTTAGTTTATTAAGATTTGTTCAATAATGAGTACATGGTTTTTGTGGTGAACTGCAATCAGTTGTAAGTGGTGGTGTACATTTCTTTTCTTTTCTTTCTACGAATACTTGTTAAAACATAATGTGCACATTTCTATTCTTTTTGCGTAATTTGCGGCAAAAAACCTAAGTATCATAACGTTGTATTGCAACCCATTTGTAGATCCCGCTGCAACACACCGGTAATCCCACTAGTTTATTATAAGGGTTATATATAAATTCCATTTTTAGTTTAAGACATGAATAGTTCATAAATTGATGAATAAGAATAACGAACTGTTAATTAAGGTAAATCATACAAATAAGTAGTTATGAGTCTAGAGGGTTAGGCAATGTTTTACAGTTTAGATAATCAATTTTGGTCAGTTTATGTAGTGAAACCAACCATGTAAACCGAAACTATCTAATTACATATAGTTCTCAAGTTTTGACAAGTTTTGAATATGCATTTCTTTGCATATCTAGAAGTCATAACATATCATTAGTAATAAGAGGCTACTAAATATAACGTGTTCCTCTATTTTTACTGAACATACATGTGTTCTTAAGTTTCGCATTAATACATTATAACTCTCTTTTTTTTGTTTCTTTTGTCATTTTTTATCTTCTGCTATAATTGGTTTGTTAACAAATTATTATATTTTATAGGAATTATTTTGTTAACTTTTTATTTCATTTTCCTTTTCCTTTTCCTTTTTACCTAACGTTGTTTCTTATTTTGCTTTTTTAAGAACTTTGTGCCTTTGTAAAAGTTATTTTAAGTTTATTTTTGAAGGTGCTTTTACATAACATTGTTTATTATTATTATTATTATTATTATTATAATAATAATTATTATTATTATTATTATTTAGTTTTTTGAAGAACATCTTGTTTTTTCTAAATGTTATTTTTAAATTTATTTTTGAAGGTGTATGAAATCAACAAAGTTAACAGAGAATTAAGATGTAACAGAGAATTAAGATGTAAGAAAAAAATATGATATTTATATTACATAACTAGTTAGAGTCACGTGTGTACACACGGTGCATCGCCAAGTCAATTGACAAAATTCTATAAGATTGTAGTATATACGTTTTATTATTATAAAGAGTGTTTGATCACGGGACTTGTTGATGAGTATTTTATTTAAATTTCAGATGTTTCACCTAGCTTAAATTCTGAAAACAATCTGAGTAGTAATAAGATAGTAAGACATCTGGAATTAATAATGAGTAGTATAATGAGTGTTTTATTTAAATTATAATGAGTTTTTGTACACACGGTTCTTGTTCATAGCTTTCTAACTACACTTTTTGTGTTGATATTTAATTGATTCCAATTAAGAAACACAATTGTTTTTTTATAAAGCTGTCAATATAAGATTTAACATATTATCTATTTTAAGTTCACATTAAGTATAATGTTATAAATGATGATTCAGTAACACTACATGATAATTCAGTAACACTTTTCTAAAAGACGTTAAAACATTCATAAACACTCCCCATAATGAAAATTAAAATTTGTGATTCATAAGTGTAACGTAGGTTTTGAGACATTACACCAACAGCTAAAGAACAGAATATAGTCTATAATCACCAAATGCCACACACAAATGTACTTAATTATAATTTAAGACATTCCAAATGTACTACTAACTTCATTGTCATTTGATGGACCAGACTCTTTGACTAGACAAGCACAACAAAACTACCACATCTTGGTATTCTTCTTGAAATGTAAAGCGCTTTAGGTGCATAAACATGCAAAACCAAAAAAAATGTAAATAACATCAATGTGCTAATGTGGCGCATGTCAAATTAACAATATAAGATGTTATAACAGTTTAAGAAGTGCACAGAAAGCTGCGATTCAGTACAGTCGTTTTCCGGTTGTTTGACATTGAGTTTTAAAAGTCATACAGAATAATTAGAATCCGCTAATTAGTTGAAAATGAATGGGCTGCACAAGAGTGTTTGGATGTGATTGAGTTGTTTGAAGTTGTGATCATCAGTAAATAAGTTATTTAAAGGACTTACACATAAAATGACCTAACGACTTGGTTTAAAAGAGACGTGAGGCGATCGAAGAAACACCTCAGGTCCTTAAGGCAATGCTTCATGTACACATAGATCACATTTTGGTTAGAGATCGGGTCTGGATAGGAATGATACATAAAGTTGACCAAAATGATGAAAAAGTTATAAAGACGTTACTTGATTTAAACCTTGATATGTTGTGACAACAGTCAACAATCCAGATCAACATCCGTACGCACTTCATTCATTATTGTCATTTTTTGTGCTTATTTAGACATTTTGCACACACAATACCCCCTAGAATAGTGAAGTATGAGTTATCCAGAAAACTCAAACAAAGATCACCCATTTATGCACACAATGCCCGAACAATCACTCAGTGAAATTACCACCCTCTAACACATGGTAATCCCTCTCTAACACATGTATACGAATCCTACATAATATCATATGTTAACCTATAGTGTTAACCCCCCCCCCCCCCCCCCCCCCTCAACATATGATAACTTCCTAACACATGTGAACATAATAACAATCAAATACCTTATGGTTCACAAAATACGTGTTAATATCGTCATCAGACGTCATGGAACCAATCTAACACTTGACAATATGATCCCGGATAGATATTCCTATATCAAAGGGTGACTAGAGGCTACCCAATAAACTAACTGAACATTGTGTAGAAGTATGATATCGATCATCAATATGTGTATAGGTCGACTAGCTCACAAGATCTCACCTCATTCTAACACACATATGACAAGTTATGGAACCGATAACAAAGCAAACTTATCATGGATTTCACAAAACTATAATCACACACACACACACACACACACACACATATATATATATATAATATATATAGAGAGAGAGAGAATAAGGTTATATTGGAAACCCTTGTTATATGGTAAACTATGGAAACTCTAACTTCCCGACTTTTTTTATGAAAATTTTAGGGTATGTAATATACATGATTTTAAGCATTTTGGGCCAAAAAAATCGAAAAGCACCGAGCCGTTTTTTTTAAAAAAAAACTCTCTTCGGGTAAAAAATGGTTAACACGTGTTAGTTTTGCTTAACATGTGTTAGTCAAAACTTTATTTTTTAAAAAAAAAACTACTCGGCGCTTTTTTGATTTTTTTGCTCAAAATGCTTAAAATCATGTATATTAAATGCCCTATTTTTTTCAAAAAAAAAATTGGGAAGTCAGAGTTTCCAGAGTTTACCATATAACAAAGGTTTCCACATTATCCTTACCCTATATATATATATATATATATATATATATATATATATATATATACGGCATTACAAATATAGCACCATGTACACACATATTCGACTACCTACACATATACACACATGACAAGTCTTTTCCTACAACCTTTGACACCTTTTCCCTTTTTCTTGTCCTCGGCCGAAGCATCACAAGGAACAAGAAGTTCATTTCAAGGCTAAGAGTTATACAAAAGTAGTAACCTACCTTGAGAGCTTACATATCCCCATGCATGATCATAACTTAGTTGAGAAATCCCCTTGGAGACACTAGCCGATTTCCCAAACGATGACAAGTCCCTATCATTCTAAACCATCCAAACTTACCCCTATTTAGTTCGATACTATCTCACTTCAACTACCTAGGACTCCTACTTTCCCTAATAAGAATGAGACAAACATTCTCCTACTACTCATGAATGGCGGCCGAAAGGGACATGACAAGGAACACATGAGTACAAGTATTGAGCATTGTAATGTCACTATCTATCCTAATTCCTAGGTGAGCTCCATGGCTGATCCAATACAAGCAAGACACCTTGGCTACAAGGCATGTGATGGAAGAAATCTAGAAGGCTTGTGAGGTAATCATTTACACCCATTTGGCATCAAGACAAAGTATGACCTCTTGCTAACCCAAGTCAAACCACCCTTAATTATGGGAGCACACATTTCGGCCCATGCCTAAGCCTGCATGCCACCCTTTTTGTTTATTTATGCTTTACACAAATCTTAAACCAAAACATGATTAAACTTTTAAACATACCATCATCCTTGGCTAATTGATTTGCCATTTTTGTGACCCTTTGTCCTCAATCATTGGCTATATATAGAGCCTCACCATCCACTTCATTATTGCACCACACCTCTCAAAATCATCTCCTACTCCCTCACTATAACTCTCGGCCACATCAGGATCATCACCGAAGCCAATAAGAGGAGTAAGAGGATCGGTTTCAACTTGAATCAACTAGGTATGTTAACTAAACACCTTCCTTCGAAACTAGACACCTTCTGCCCTATTGTGAACCAAAAACTCAAGTATTTTGATCATGTTAATCGGCCCATATAGTGCTAGTAATTGGATTTGCTTAAACATAGTGATCACAAGTTAGAATTTAGAAGCACAATGCACACATTGTTTCACTTATGCATATGATCGATTCACATTGTCAAGGTAATATTGTTGTTAAGCAATCGTCCAAGAATCTAGAAATGTATCGGATTAAAAACCTCACATAACTAATCAACTATGAATCGGTTTTATAACTAAAACTTGTTTAGTTTGTGTTCAAGATAAAGGTTCCTAATCAAGGAATATAATCGGCTATCAACACAATCACACACTAACACACCTTGATATGAGTCAAGGGTACCTTGTCAAGCTAAATCAAGCAAGTTTTAGTCCTCTAAATGATCGATCACGATGCACAATGTGTGATATAATCGGCTACCACCTATTAACACATGTTAACACTAGTTTGGGATATTAAAAGGCTAAACGTATGTAAAAGTACTCGTTTTATGATGAATCAACCACACGAGATAGATTGGAGACAACATATGGACCATGACCCTACATGGGGCCCATATGGGTCCACACCAAATGATAATCATTAATAAACATAATCCACACCTACTAAAGCTATGATTCACAATAACGAGTGCCTAATTTGCATGATAAACAAGAATGTACAACTACTATGTCCGTAATAATCATATGGCAATCTCTGGACGATAGTTGCATCATATTTCAGCTTCACTAGACCACATATATCTCTATCAGGTGAGTTTCACGGCCCTATGTTACTGCTTTTACATTTTTGGGGGATAAACATGCTACAATTCTAGTACAATTTACAATTGTGTGTCAATTCTATCATGGCTGGCATGTGGAACATGAGACATTTGGTTCATAAGCTCATTAGTCCTCGTATTACATTTACTATAACCATTAGCTATCAAAAGCCATGGAAACTTTAATAGATCTATTGGGTTGACACCCCCACTCTTGGTTAGTCGCTCTAACCGTTACATGCAAAAGAGTGTTAGTATTCTACTATACATAAATTGTCTTTAGTGTACAATGCACGAGGCACAACAGTCAAGAGGTTTGTTATGGAACTCATGGTTTGCACAGTGATCATTTGCTTAGCTAGCTTATGATTGGTCATACACGAATTACACAAGCATTTTTACTTAGTACATCCAAAACCTGTGAACTCATCGACATTATTGTTGACAAATCTTTATGCATGTTTTTTCAGGTAACTAATGACGAGCAATCGAGATTTGGGAGAGGGGTTCGAGCATACACTGGGTGGTACCTCCTTGGAATGGTTATGTCAATCACGTAATGTTTTAGTTTTAATATCAAGAATTTCAGACACTATCTTATTTTCCAGACAATGTTGTGTTGGTTTGAATAATTTATGACAATATCCATCCTATGATGGTACTATTTTAAATAAAATTGTGTTGCTTGAACCTTGTGCTTAAAAACCTTTCGAGGTTGCATTCCCGTGTTTCCGCCTTGACGGGGTGGACAGATTGGTATCAGAGCATAAGGCTATAGCGAACTAAGATTCTTTTGAGTCAACTATAACCCAAACATTTTTCGAAACGCTTTCACAAAGTATCACACCATCTCACTTTGCACCTCTCAAATATCAAGCTGCTCCACGATGAAAACCGGGTATGATAGTTTATCTGTTTACATACATGTTTATTTACATATATATATATATATATATATATATATATATATATATATATATATATATATATATATATATATGCATGCGTATGAGAGGACCATGGTTATTACTGTTAACCTCACCATTCTGTCTGAATCTGAGTCCGACTACTTGATAGACGACTTGCCAGAGGAGGATCTCCCTCTCACCCAGCCTGCCCCTATTCCCTACGATACTCCCGACTTTCCCCATCATGGAGGAGGTTGGATTTCTGACTCCAAGATGGACATAGACCCAGCACCTTTTGTTAGGCATACCTCCGATGACGACACCGAGGATGACGTCCCCTTTTCTCTTGCTGACCCCGACGTTCACCCTTTTGTGGTCCCTACCATTGCCCCTACCCCCTAGCCTGGCCCATCCTTTCGCCTTGATCGTACGGGCTGTACTCTCCAAAAGTGTACTACCCGTAATACGTACGCAAGACTGTTGTCATTGCCCTCCATGCTCGTACTCCGGTTGCTACCCTGCCTGCTGACCCCATCCCTGACGTGAGCATGTTCTACCCGCTAACCCCACACCGGAGTTTACGCATCACGGAGACACCCGTACTGGTGGCGGAGCCAACACCGAGACTGAGGAGGCGCTCACAGGCCCGCAAGCAGCCTTACCTTCCCAGTCTTACTGGTAACCTAGCTCACCGAACGAGGAGGATGACCATGAGGCTATGACATTGGGAGGATCGTCTAGCAGGCCACTCTACACGGAGCGCGGCGTGAATCTGTCCCACGACGCGCAGTTGGTCACTATGGATGTGCGCATCCGGAGTTGGAGGTTCGTGCGGAGGAGGCTGAGCGAGGGAGGTTAGCGATAGTACGCATCGAGAGCTTGGAGAGGAGGATGACAGAGAACACCCAGGGCTTGCGAGACGCCGATTGTTGCACTCGCTGCTACCGTTCCATCTTCTTCTTAGGGTATTCTGTGGCTGTATTTGATGTTACTTTATGTTATGATACATTGTTATGTGATGTTGTTATGTTTAGCTTTAGTAGTTTGAAACTATTGCGGTTCATTCGCCCGTCTTTTTTACTAGTACTTATGTATTTTGGGATTATGTATGGCTTATGTTAGTATGTTGTTTATCGTTGTTCTGTGTTGCTTATTCTTTTGTCTTGTGGTGGTGATAGATTTTCTATGCGTGGTTATATTTGATTGTTACATTTGTATGATCGACAATATTTGCAGAATATGTGTCTCACACCTTTGATATGTGTCATATTAGAAGGAAATCATGCAAACCCGACAATCTGCACGAACCAACGATGGCGAACCATTACCGCCACTCCCGATGAGCTTGCTTTTGTGATTACTGAGGCAATTGCTCGACATGACGTTGCTTGAGCTCATTCCAGCGGAGGCTCTGGAGGTATTGGTTGTCGACGGGGAAGCGAAACGGATAACGGTAGATATTTTGAGTCTAAATTCTCTACTTACTACTCCTGCGCTAAAACTTTGTGTTAATGATATTCACTATTGTATACACAGAAGTTGAAAACCCTGTTCGGGGATGTTCGTACAAAAATTTCATGGCTTCCAAACCATGGAACTTCGTGGTACCGAGGGTGCCGTTGGAATTGTTCGTTGCTCTGAGGACACAGAAAGTGAAGTACTCTAGTTGCACTTTCCAGATGAAACCCTCACCTGGTGGAATCTTCAAGTTCAAACCATGGGTCGAGATGCGGCTTTACAATCTCGCTTGGGCCGATCTCAAGGCTCTACTCATGGAGAAATACTGTCCTAGGAGTGAACTGCAAAAGTTGGAGGCAGAATTCTGGAATCTTTCCATGGTGGATGCTAAGGTGACTGCTTACACTACTCGCTTCCATGAGCTCTCTCAACTAGTTCCTCACATGGTCACTTCGGAATACACGAGAGTTGAGCGGTATATTTGGGGTTTATCTCCCAAAATTCAAAGCATGCTCACTGCGTCTGCACCCACCACTATCCAGGCTGCCATTATTCTAGCTCACAGTCTAACTGACGATGTTTTTCGAATGGGTTGGTTGAACCAGAACGATGCAGTTGCTAGTGAGAGTTCTAGAGACAAGCGAAAGCGATCTGGCTCCAAGAAAGGTAAGAACTCACCCCACAAGCGCCAGGAAACGGTGAAGGTTTTTACTGCCACTACTGCTTAGGAGCCCAGACGTAAATACTACGGGCCCATCCCTACTACAGTAAATGCCACTATCACCACGTTGGCACATGTGACAGTATCCTGTGTAACAATGGCAATCGTCGAGGTCACGAAACCGCTAGCTGCAAGGCCAAAACCACCAACACTCCACCTGCCAAGAATGAGTGTTTTGAATGTGGTGCAACCGGTCATTTCCGTAAGGATTGCCCCAAGCTTAAGGATCAAGCTCGCGATCGAGCGTTCGTGCTAGGAGCCAATGAAGCACGCGATGATCCGAATGTGGTTACGGGTACGTTTCTCCTTAACAACCATTTTGCATCGGTACTGTTTGATTCAGGCGCTGATTTAGCTTTGTGTCGACCGACTTTAAGAATTCTCTTGGGTTAGAATCAACTAAGTTGGACACATATTTTACCATAGAGCTAGAAAATGGTAAGTTAATTTCGCCTGAAGAAGTTGTTAGGGATTGTGTTCTGGAACTTGGTGATCGTGTGTTTCGCATTGATCTACTGCCTATTTGGTTGGGTAGTTTCGATGTTGTCCATTGGTATGGACTGGTTATCCAAACATCGTGCAGAGATCGTTTGTCGTGAGAAATTGGTTCGTATCCTCTTGGTATGGACTGGTTATCCAAACATCTGGCCCCTCTCACCACCAATATTGTCCGCTTTGCCCCGATGGGTTGCCCATCCAGAGCTCACGGATTTGTTTTTGGTTGCCCCATTGGAGACTTCCCAGGAGGTCACCCATCCTGGTACTACTCCCACCTGAGCACGCTTAAGTGTGGAGTTCTCCTCTCATCCACTAACATTAAGCCAAAACGCGTTGGTGATTTAAGAGGCTTTGGAGTACTTATGAACCAAGGATCTCTCCTGGCCACGGCCGATGTGGGATTTGCCTAGGGTGTCATACAAAGGTCCATGTTAATTTTCTCAGAAATCGGTACTGTTTACACTCTTGTCCGATGGTGGGAACCTTTCGATTCGAGGAGACTGTGGTGGATCTACTCTTCGAGTCGTATCTTGCATCAAGGCGTAGAAATATTTAAGGAAGGCTTGTGTCGCGTTCCTGGCACACGTCATTGAACCGAAAGACAAAAATCGGAAACTGGAGGACATACCGGTGGTGCGAGACTATCCCAAAGTCTTTCCAAAGGATTTTTCCCGGACTTCCACCTCCACGGCAAGTCGAGTTTTCCATCGACCTAGTCCCCGGAGCTGCTCCAGTAGCCCGCACTCCGTATTAACTGGCACCATCCGAGATGCAAGAATTGTCTAACCAACTTCAGGAGTTGTTAGACAAGGAATTCATTCGCCCTAGTTTCTCTCCGTGGGGAGCACCTTTCTTGTTCGTGAAGAAGAAAGACGGAAGTTTTTGCATGTGCATCGATTAATGGGAGTTGATTAAGCTGACCATCAAGAACAAGTATCCGTTGCCAAGGATTGATGATCTGTTTGACCAGCTGCAGGGTTCCAGCTACTACTCGACACATCGATCTGCGCTCGGTTATCATCAGATGCGGATCCAAGAAGACGACATTCCGAAGACCGCATTTCGAACTCGTTATGGGAATTACGAATTCCTGGTCATGTCGTTCGGTTGACGAACGCTCCTGCTGTTTTTAAGGACCTCATGAATCGAGTCTGCAAACCCTATTTAGACAAGTACGTAATTGTCTTTATAGATGACATCTTGATCTACTCGCGAACCACACACGAAATCATCTCCGATTGATTTTGGAGTTGCTCAAAAAAGAGAAGTTGTTTACCAAATTCTCGAAATGCGAGTTCTGGATTCCAATGTCAATTTTCTCGGACACGTTGTGAACGAGAAGGGTATACAAGTTGACCCCACAAAAATTGAAACCATCAAGGATTGGGCTGCGCCCAAGACACCAAAGGAAGTGCGAAAATTTCGGGATTAGCTGGTTATTATCAACGGTTCATTGAGAATTTCTCTAAGATTGCCCAGCCGCTTACAGTCTTGACGCAGAAAGACAAAAAGTTCGATTGGGAATCATTCAGGAGAATGCGTTCCAAGTCTTGAAGAACCGATTGTGTAGTGTTCCGATTCTTTTCGTTCCGGAAGGTACCGGTGGATTTCGTGGTTTATTGCGATGCTTCTCATCAAGGTCTTGGATGTGTACTCATGCAAAGGAATAAGGTCATTTCCTATGCATCTCGACAACTCAAAGTCCATGAGAAGAATTACACCACTCATGACCTAAGTTAGGTGTAGTGATCTTTGCCATCAAGATTTGGAGGCACTACCTTTATGGCACTACGTGCACAATTTTCACCGATCACAAGAGCTTACAACACATCTTCAATCAGAAGGATCTGAACATGCGGCAACGTAGATGGTTTGAATTGCTGAACGATTAAGATTATGAGATTAAATACCATCCGGGAAAACCCCTATTTAGACAAGTACGTAATTGTCTTTATAGATGACATCTTGATCTACTCGCGAACCACACACGAACATCATCTCCGATTGATTTTGGAGTTGCTCAAAAAAGAGAAGTTGTTTACCAAATTCTCGAAATGCGAGTTCTGGATTCCAGATGTCAATTTTCTCGGACACGTTGTGAACGAGAAGGGTATACAAGTTGACCCCACAAAAAATTGAAACCATCAAGGATTGGGCTGCGCCCAAGACACCAAAGGAAGTGCGAAAATTTCGGGATTAGCTGGTTATTATCAACGGTTCATTGAGAATTTCTCTAAGATTGCCCAGCCGCTTACAGTCTTGACGCAGAAAAGACAAAAAGTTCGATTGGGAATCATTCAGGAGAATGCGTTCCAAGTCTTGAAGAACCGATTGTGTAGTGTTCCGATTCTTTTCGTTCCGGAAGGTACCGGTGATTTCGTGGTTTATTGCGATGCTTCTCATCAAGGTCTTGGATGTGTACTCATGCAAAGGAATGGTCATTTCCTATGCATCTCGACAACTCAAAGTCCATGAAAGAATTACACCACTCATGACCCTAAGTTAGGTGTAGTGATCTTTTGCCATCAAGATTTGGAGGCACTACCTTTATGGCACTACGTGCACAATTTTCACCGATCACAAGAGCTTACAACACCTCTTCAATCAGAAGGATCTGAACATGCGGCAACGTAGATGGGTTGAATTGCTGAACGATTAAGATTATGAGATTAAATACCATCCGGGAAAACCCTATTTAGACAAGTACGTAATTGTCTTTATAGATGACATCTTGATCTACTCGCGAACCACACACGAACATCATCTCCGATTGATTTTGGAGTTGCTCAAAAAAGAGAAGTTGTTTACCAAATTCTCGAAATGCGAGTTCTGGATTCCAGATGTCAATTTTCTCGGACACGTTGTGAACGAGAAGGGTATACAAGTTGACCCCACAAAAATTGAAACCATCAAGGATTGGGCTGCGCCCAAGACACCAAGGAAGTGCGAAAATTCGGGATTAGCTGGTTATTATCAACGGTTTCATTGAGAATTTCTCTAAGATTGCCCAGCGCTTACAGTCTTGACGCAGAAAGACAAAAAGTTCGATTGGGGAATCATTCAGGAGAATGCGTTCAAGTCTTGAAGAACCGATTGTGTAGTGTTCCGATTCTTTTCGTTCCGGAAGGTACCGGTGATTTCGTGGGTGGTTTATTGCGATGCTTCTCATCAAGGTCTTGGATGTGTACTCATGCAAAGGAATAAGGTCATTTCTATGCATCTCGACAACTCAAAGTCCATGAGAAGAATTACACCACTCATGACCTAAGTTAGGTGTAGTGATCTTTGCCATCCAGATTTGGAGGCACTACCTTTATGGCACTACGTGCACATTTTCACCGATCACAAGGCTTACAACACATCTTCATCAGAAGGATTGAACATGCGGCAACGTAGATGGGTTGAATTGCTGAACGATTAAGATTATGAGAATTAAATACCATCCGGAAAGCCCACGTTGTGGCTGACGCCTTGAGCCGGAAGGAACGATAAGGAGCTCGCGCAAAACTTGATAAGGAGTCGCGCAAAACTTGTCAAAGTCAGATGGAATGCAAAACGCGGACCCGAATTTACATAGGAACGCGCAGACCAGTATGAGACGAAAATATCCAGCGCTCTTTCTAGAAACGGTTTAAGAAACATAGGTCAACTCGATTTTCAAGGACGAAATTCCAAAAACAAGAGAGGGAGAATGTGACAACAGTCAACAATCCAGGTCAACATCCGTACGCATTTCATTCATTACTGTCATTTTATGTGCATATTTAGACATTTTGCACACACAATACCCCCCCCCCCCCCTCGAGTCTAGTGAAGCATAAGTTAACCAGAAAACTCAAATAAAGATCACCCGTTTGTGCACACAATGCCCGAACAATCACTCAGTTAAATTGCCACCCTCTAACACATGGTAATCCCTCTCTAACACATGTATACAAATCCTACACAATATCATATGTTAACCTATAATGTTAATACTCCCCCCCCCCGAACATATGATAACTTCCTAACACGTGGTGAACATATTACAATCAAATACCTTATGGTTTACAAATACATGTTCATATCGTCATCAGACGTCATGGAACCAATCTAACACCCCGGATAGATATTCCAATATCAAAGGGTGACTAAGGCTACCAATAAACTAACTGAACATTGTGTAGAAGTATGATATCGATCATCTATATGTGTGTAGGTCGAGTTGCTTACAAGATCTCACCCCATTTTAACACACATATGATAAGTTATGGAACCAATAACAAAGCAAACTTATCATGGATTTCACAAAACTATAATCACACACACACACATATATACACACCACGACATTACAAATATACCACATGTACACCACATATTCGACTACCTACACATATACATACATGACAAGTCTTATCCTACAGCCTTTGACACCTTTTCCTTTTCTTGTCCTCGGTCGAAGCATCACAAAGCCAACAGAAGTTCATTTCAAGCCTAAGAGTTACACTAAAGTAGTAACCTACCTTAGGACCTTACATATCCCCATGCATGATCATAACTTAGTTGAGAAATCCCCTTGGACCCACTAGCCGATTTCCAAATCAATGACAAGTCCCTATCATTCTAAACCATGCAAACTTACACCTATTTAGTTGGATACTATCTCACTTCAACTACCTAGACTCCTACCTTTCCCTAATAAAAATGAGACAAACATTCTCCTACTACTCATGAATGGTGGCGAAAGCGACATGACAAGGAACACATGAGGACAAGTATTGAGCATTGTAATGTCACTATCTATCCTAACTCATAGGTGAGCTCCATGTCCGATCCAATGCAAGCAAGACACCTCGGCTACAAGGCATGTGATGGAAGCAATCTAGAAGGCTTGTGAGGTAATCATTTACACCTATTTGGCATCAAGACAAAGGTATGACATCTTGCTAACCCAAGTCAAACCACCCTTTAATTGTGGGAGCACACATTTTGGCTCATGCCTAACCATGCATGCCACCCTTTTTGTTTGTTTATGCCTTACACAAATCTTACACCAAAACATGATTAAACTTTTAAACATACCATCATCCTAGGCTAATCATTTGCCATTTTTGTGACCATTTGTCCTCACCCATCGGCTATATATAAAGCCTCACATCCACTTCATTTCTTGCACCACACCTCTCAAAATCATCTCTTCCCCTCACTATAACTCTCGGCCACATCAAGATCATCACCGAAGCCAATAAGAGGAGCAAGAGGATCGGTTTCACCTTGAATCAATTAGGTATGTTAACTAAACCTCCTTCCTTCAAAACTAGACACCTTCGGCCCTATTCTGAACTCAAAACTCAAGTATTTTGATGATGTTAATCGGCCAATATAGTGCTAGTAATCGGATTAGCATAAACATGGTGATCACAAGTTAGAATTTAGAAGCACAATGCCCACATTGTTTCACTTATGCATATGATCGATCACATTGTCAAGGTAATATTGTTGTTAAGCAATTGGCCAAGAATCTAGAAATGTTTTGGATCAAAAACTCAAATAACGAATAAATATGAATCGGTTTTATAACTAAAACCTGTTTAGTTTGTGTTTCAAGATAAAGGTTCCTAATCAAGAATATAATCGGCTATCAACATAGTCACACACTAACACACCTTGATATGAGTCAAGGGTACTTGTCATGCTAAGATCAACCAAGTTTTAGTCCTCTAAATGATCGATCACGATGCACAATGTGTGATATAATCGGCTACCACCTATTAACACATGTTAGTTGTACTAAAACACATGTTAACACTAGTTTTGGGATATTAAAAGGCTAATGTTTGTTAAAGTACTCGTTTTATGATGAATAAACCACACGAGATAGATTAGGAGACAATATGTGGCCCATGACCCTACATGGGGCCCATATGGGTCCACTCCGCATGATAATCTATAAATAAACATAATCCACACCTACTAAAGCAATGGTTCACAATAACGAGTGCCTAATTTGCGTTGATAAACAAGAATGTACAACTTATTATGTCCCTAATAATCATAGGGCAATCTCTGGATGATAGTTGCATCATATTTCAGCTTCACTAGACCACATATATCTCAATCAGGTGAGTTTCACGGCCCCGTTTTACTGCTTTTACATTTTGGGGGATAAACATGCTACAATTCTAGTACAATTTACAATTGTGTGTCAATTCTATCACGACTGCCATGTGGAACATGAGACATTTGGTTCATGAGCTCATTAGTCCTCGTATTACATTTACTATAACCATTAGCTATTAAAAGCCATCGAACACTTTAATAGATCTACTGGGTTGACACCCCCACTCTTGGTTAGTCGCTATAACCGGTTACATGCAAAGAGTGTTAGTATTCTACATATACATACATTGTCGTTAGTGTACAATGCAAGAGGCTCAACAGTCAAGAGGTTTTGGTTATGAAACTCATGGTTTGCACAGTGATCATTTGCTTAGCTAGCTTATGATTGGTCATACACGTATTACACAAGAATTTTTACTTAGTACATCCTAACCTGTGAAACTCACCGACCTTATTGTTGACAAATCTTTGTGCATGTTTTTCAGGTAACTTATGACGAGCAATGAGATTTGGGAGAGGGGTTCGAGCATGCACTGGGTGGTACCTACTTGGAATGGGTTTTGTAGAATTTCAGACACTATCTTATTTTCCAGACAATGTTGTGTTGGTTTGAATAATTTATGACAATATCCATCCTATGATGATATATTTTAAATAAAACTGTGTGTTGCTTGTACTTGTGCTTGAACACCTTTCGAGGTTGCAGTCTCGTGTTTTCCGCCTTGACGGGGCTTGTGACATATGTAGAAATGATTAGAGAGTGAAAACGTTTCGTCTATATTAAAGCTTATTTGGTTGTACATTAACTAAGGCCCATTAAACGTGAAGTCGTGAATCGTGAAGCTCCTGCCTCACACCTCCTGTCTTTTATTTAACATAACGAAACTATCTAACAGCTAAATAATAAGAATACAAAATCAATGATACTTAAAATAGCTTACATTTCATAATTTTCATTATTATAAGAAAGAAAAAAGAACGAAAGAAAAGGCTCATGTCTAAAAAATATTAAAAACTATAGTAGGAATACTAATCTAGCTCAGGCTATATCTTACAATATACTTGTTCAAGCCTAAATAAACTGTCATGTCCTGTAAATTACAACATATAAAATATTTCAAGGATCGTGCATTTCATAGTTACTCGGACTGTACCATTACAAAAAGATAAGGTATATGTTTGGATATCCGTTATATATGCTCAAAACTCTAAATCCATTTTAAAACAATTTGAAAGCCAAACTTATCCAATTAGTAAAATAGACTAACGGTTAAAAGGCCCAGCATAAGCATGACAGTTGTAGGAATGAACATTACAAGCGATACAAAAACTTTTAATTTATTAAACTTAACGTATTAAAACCTGCCTATTAAAATTGTATGGTTAGAACTAACTACAAAGTGGGATATAACAAAAAGAAGCCTATAAAGGTAAAAAAGGTAATATACTCTTAACTATGAATTTAACCCACCACCCCATTTGACCCAATACCAACTGTTGACCTGACCAGGCTATTTACAACCCAAATAACATGGGAACTATCTGTCCTATTTAGATATATCAAAAGCTTAAAAATATCTTGCTTACTCTAGCAATGCTCACCTTCCGCTCTAAGGACTAACATAGCAATTCTTTTTTCTTGTTTTGCTTATGTTAACTATATTCGGTTGTGGAATTAGAAAAGGTATGTTATGCATTCTGTAATATTGATATGAATAATAACTCTAAACACAATGTCAATAATTTGATTGCTTGCTATTTTGCTTAACACTTAATGATAAAAACAGTATAATTAATTATAAATAAAAAAAGCCAGTTTTGAATGTTTAAATCAATTGTTGAAAAAGTCCATAGACTTTCAGCTAAATATCTACCTAAATCTTTGGGCTTATTTTTGAGGGACATTTTCATTGAGTTTTGTAACTGGGCAAAATAATACCTTCGCCAAACGAGAAAGAGCAAACAACCAGAGGGCCAAAAGAAGTTGGTTGTGCAGCTGCATTCAAAACGATGTCAAGATATGTTGTGTATTCATTCACATAGACACCCACCAAAAACAGAAGAAAGCATCGCTAGGAGTAGAGATGAAGACCTTTTTTGTGTCACCCTGATCACACCAAACATATGTAAAATTAACCAAACAACCAGAGTTAAAAAAATGAGGATCCTATAGTGTAGCCAAATAAAGGAAGCCTGAATGAACATGTAAACATAGAGGTAACATACAATTGATGTCTTTCGCCGGTCTATTTCAATTTCAAAACATGTTTAGTTGCGTTACCGTTCTTCATATCTTAAGATTACATACTAACAATCCACGTATTCAACACCTAGGAATTTTTGTATTACCAACTGTTGTGGTATTTGAATGCCTAAATGTACTACACATATTAAATTTCTTAGTGGTTAAACGAAAACAAGAAATAAACTAGCAGTCAAGTTAATAAAATGCTGTAACCAAAGAAAAAAAAAGAATTGAGAACCACTGAAAGAACGTGGAAGTATATAAATGCCTAGCTTTTATTATCATCTTTACTTAATTGCTTGTTATGATTCTGCAAGTCGCAGTAATTACATCAAAACTTCACAACCCTCCAATCTCTTAAAGTATCTTTAACTTCTTAAGGTATGTTACTACCTTTCAAACTATTTTTAACTTCTTAAGAAAAAGCCATGATCTAATACGATTAGTAAACTTATTGTTCTAAGAATGCATTTATCCATGAGCATTTTTCAGTCTCGCTAAAAGCGTAAGAGCTCCACGCATCATTAACCACTTAGGTGTATCTTTATGTAAAAAACCCCACCTGGTGGTCACTGAAATAGAAGAAACTCCACAATCAGGTACAAACCAAGAAAAGGGCATTGTCCTTTTACTTTAGACTTTGACGAATTTAAAGTAAACATTGTGAAATGGTCCTTCACTGATACAAACTCAGTAATGGTGATAAGAAGAGATCGTTCAAGCCAAGATCTTTAAAACTACAATAGAACTGAAGAATCTATCTACCAAAGACCTTCTCACAATTCAACATCTTGAACCTAGAAGTGGATCTCTTACTGAGCAACAAGCTCATCATCTCAAGGTCTCCATGGTTGCAGAAATATGGAGAATCCGTGAAGAAAGAGAAAAAGACAAATAAACATTAGATAAGGTTTTGGCTTCATCAATCCAGGGGGAGATTGTAAGGACAAAGAGGATTGACAAAACCACTTTTGATACCTTAGTCTAATTCATATTCTGCAATATTATTCTAGTATAGAAAACTACTGAAGAAGAAGACTGAAAGTACTGAAGAATAAGAAGATATCAAGTACTGAAGAGTAAAGATCAGAAGTTCTGAAGACGAACCAGACAAAGTCTCTGAGGAACTATTGAAGACAAACTACTCATCAGTAGTTTGTCACTCATCAGCCGTTTTGATAGAAGCTTCCCACCGCCCTTATACTTCAGTAGTTTAGTATTATATTAGTATTCTTAAAGTCTTTGTACAAGTTCCAATACTACAGCCTGTTGTAGTCCTATCTTACAGTATTATAATCTTTTGTATACACAACTTGTATGTAATTGACTTGTCTATAATAAAGGGGTTCATCCCATATTTTAGACAACGAATCCTTCAAGGCTTTTGTAGTTAACCATTTCAATATATTTGAGAAATCATTTTGAGCATTTACTGTTATATTCCTTTACTGTTTTTGATTCTCATTTACTACTTAGTTCATTATTGAGGGGGAGTCATAACTCCTATTAAAAGTGAATCTTAACTTGCTACACTTGTTTTAAATTCCGCTGTGCAAATATACTTTGATAGATCTTTACAAGTGTTCATAAATAAGAACTGTTAAAAGAAACTGATCCAACAACACGAATCACGGCATTTTGACAAAGATTATTTATTAACAATAATACTCAATGCCGGGTGTTATTTCAAAGCCAAATATGTAGTTTTTACAGAGCATTTTATATAACAAGTCTTTGAGGATTTTCGGTAACTAGATAATGTTAAATAGTTGGATTCAATATATAATATGTGCAACTTTATTTGGAAGCCTTTATAACAAGCAAAGTTTTGAGATCTGTAGAATACTCGGATTTGGAAAAGATGTAACAAAATGTTATTAAACGGGTTTAATAACTATAATGTATTTCCTCAAGGTATGTTTCCTAAAAATGAACTTGCAAGACAAATCCATTTATCCGGTTAACGAGACGAGTTACGACTCGGAATGAGTTATACGTTTCATGGTATTAGTCCAACGTGGTTACACACGAATAGTAACAGGTGCGCAACTTGGGTACTATGTCGTATGTTAAGACATGCATTAATTTGATTCACGATCGGTTCATCGAGTTAAAACACTTAAGACTCGGGTTAGTACACACGAGTCTAGATAGATGAATAAACTATCTTTTAACCGGAAGTAAGCTATGATTATATCTGTGTGATAGACTTTTAAGGTGTCATTTGTTGGTAATTAGGGCACGAGGAAGTCGGCCAAAGCTTCGGACTTTATTTGCTAGCTAAGGAAATTTAGGTGAGTTTCACGACCCCTTTTTACTGTTTTTGTTTTGGGGGAAAGATATTTTTTGTCAACTGTTTTCACATGTCAAAATGTTTTTTAAATGTTAAAACATGATAAGTGGCATGATGAGTACTTAGGTTTGTTACACACCACTCGGGGTGAGTCCTCGCTACTGTAACCCATTTACTCGTATGTTGTGTGTGTGTTGAAATCGAGACCGAAGAAATATTTGGATAGTACTATTGGTGCCTGACAAGGCTCACCCCTAATTGATAGCGTAGATTATGCAACTGTGTATGCTAGGGGTGCACGTATTCTGAAC
>JAUTDX010004003.1:0-44337 GCA_030844895.1 Ambrosia x helenae
GTTTACTATTTAAGTTTTATAATGTATTTGAAGGCGTCCGATATAACATGTAAAATTTATATACTTTCACTGATTTTAAACTTACTTTTTAATCTAAAAGGTGTAAAAAGTTTTAGATATAAAGTTTAAAAAGATACATCAAAATGTAAATTTATTAGAAGTATTACATGATAAAATAAGTTTAAAAGCTATATATAAATTAAATAATAGGATCAAAAGTAGGTCCAAATGGAAACTGGCTATTCCAAATAAATCCATACAAAACCAATTGCATAAGAAAAGAATACTTTCTCAACACATTATCAAGAACCAAATGCAAAGTACATACCAAAACAAAACCTTACTTCTCGTTTAATCTTTCATTTGAATCATTCCTTTTTGAGTAAATTTCACATCCCTACATATTCAATCATGGAGAATTTGATCAAACAAATCAGGTAAATAATGAACTTTCAAATACGTTATACTCAACACATGTTATTGTAGATAAATATCATTTTGGACTGATCTATCTAGCAATTTGGAACAAACCTCAGGGACGAATTTGCAATAAAGAAATAGGAAATGACCAAAATGCCCCTGATTTAACGTTAGTATTTAACAGAGTTTGCAAATTGGACGGATTTAGCACAAAACTTCAAACCTTAGTGGCTCAGATGTCATAAATTCTCAAAATGGATGGATCTAGCAATATTGGTCAAACCCCAGGGACGAATTTGGCAATTAACTCTTTTCTTTCTTTTCTTTTCTTTTTTTTCTAAATCTATGATAGTATTGTTTTATTTTATCTTCAATTTTGTTACTTATCTATAACTTATAATAAAAGAATTGAGTTTGTATGAGGTGGCATTTATTTTACACCAGGTTCTTATCTACGATGTTGAAATTCAGCCCAATTGTCATGCTATCATTGGAATTTTACTCTTTAAAGATGCATAGGTATACTTTATCAAAAGAAGTTAGGAGAAAGAATCGCGCAACACTGCAACACATGGTGTCACCTTATAGCAAGGTTATTTTTATATTTATTTAATTACAAGAGTAATAATTATAACTATTACACTATAATAATAATACAACCACTTTGAACAGTAATTTCAAAGTGGCGTTATTTTTTTTTTATTTTTTTTCGTCTTCGTATATAAATAAATACGTATTGGGCTGAATGAGTTAACATGTTATGGTTGTGGTGTAGTGGTGATATCCTTTGTCTTATAAAAAATCTACCCGGGTTCGAAACCCGTTTGTTTTTCTTTTTTTTTCCCTCGTTGTTTTTTTGCTGAACACGTGGTTAACAGCATAAGTGACATATGTCAGTTGAGTTTGCTCTTTTACACCATCATCTTACACGTACTCTCATCAATTACCCATTTATTTCCCTCTCTCTCTCTCTCTCTCTCTCTCTCTTTCTCATGTCTTCCGTATCTAACCACCGCCAACCCCAACCCCCAAATAATCCTTTCAAAAAACCTGCACACAAAAAGTGTTTATCAACCACTTAGTAAAGCAATAGAGAGGGACACCGCCGTCATCGTTAACGTGTCGAATCCATTATCTTCATCAACAGGTATGACCTTTTCACCTTTCTTTCAGATCTTTGTGTTGTTGAGGACTGATTTTCATGGTTTAGTTTTGTGGTACTAAGGTTAGGGTTTAAAATTCATTACTGATTTGTTTATATATATATATTTATCGTTGGTTAGGTTCTACAGGGTCTTGGGGATGTGACGGTGGCGTAAGAATGGGGACGCCTTTAGTTTCTTTTGATTGTGAACTACGATATGATATATTATAATTTATTTCATTGCATTAATAGAACATTTTAAGTGGTTAATTAAAAGGGTGGTAACTTTCAAGTACTACAAGGTTCCAACATCTGCATTAGATAGCAATTAATATTTACCTAAATGGAGGTCATGACCAATGGAGAGTAATAAGACTATTAATTTATTATATTAGTTTTTTAAGATGGTGTATAGATTGGATTTGATATGGCTGTTATTTGTATACTTCGTGGTTTTTATATTATTATCTTGGATTTCTTTTAGGAACTTTGGATTTTGGCTAAGTTGTATTTGTGATATGGAATTGTTATTACAGTTTTTTTTAATAGTTTTATGTTGATATGGTATTGAAATTGTAAGCATATTACTTGGTTAAATTATTAGCTTGGATGAAAGCCAAGAAACCTGAGACATTGATCAACTTTATTTATGATTTGGAATCATTTTTTTTGGGTTCTGTTTAAATAGTTCTATGTTGGACATGCTATTCAAATTGTGCTTAAGGAGGTAATTTATGTTTGGTATCAAACTATTAAGAATTGAGTATATTCGTAACTGAATATAACAAGTGGAACAAACAAGAGTAAAAAGTTTTTATTTATTTATGTTGAGTGTAATCACCTTAGTTTTGGCAACTTACAAGTTTTAGCACTATTGATACTATTTGGTTGGTGATTTTGTCTATTTAGAAAAGTTTGCTTCTGTTGCAAAGCAAAATTATGGTCGCTAACGATGGCGCCTTGCTCATCCGAAAGACGCGGCGGTAGTCATGGTGTACACCTATTTTTCCAGGGCCTCTGCTACCCGTTTCCCTGTTACTTTAAGCGTTTGTGATTGTAATAGGCGTTGATGCCTTGGGTATCTTCTACTCAGGTTTTAACATAAACATTTGATTGGCCATCCTGGATTTGGGGTTTGTCGATGATGATGACTAGGGTTCATCTGAGACGTTATAGAAACGTCGTAGCCGACGGTTATTCTATCCCGTCTTTGGCGATAATTCAATCGTATTGGTGGCCTGCTTGAATCATTTACTATGATGTAAATCTCAAAAGTTTGACATGAACAACTGGTTATGTGTTTTGACTGTTGCGATTTTGCAATGCAGGAACGAACAGGGACCTTTAAGAAAAACCGGCTACTTCTGCTAAGGAGCTTGACTGATATTTTTTTCCAAGGTTTCTTTAGGAGTTCTCAACAGATCATGGAATCACTTGCCAGAAATCAATCATTTTTTTCAACTATTTTTTACCTGATATTTTTTTCTCCTTTTAGTTTGTTCGCATAACTTGGGCAGGACTTGAAGTCTACATTGGCTGAAAATAGATCAAAGGTAATAATTTTGTTATATATTTCGAACACAGATTTTTGTTTTTTGTTTGTGAAAGAATTAGTTGGAGAACTGGTCATAATTTCGTTAGGAATGTCTACATTGGATTGTTTTTTATGTTTTTAAATGAATTTTCTCCCCGGATTCATGATTGCTCATAACATTGAGTTGTGATCTGTTCATGTCTAGGGTCTTGCAAGAACAATGGTTATCCATGCTTTCTTGCAATGGTGATCTTAATTAAATGTGAGGACCATTACGCCTATGGTAATCTTATCAACTTGACTCTTATTATGTTTAATTGTAGTTTATATACTTATTTTTTGAATTGATGATAATTGTTTGATCTCTCCTTGAAGCAAATCATCTTTTGTGTGTTAAAAGGAATAGATGATTTTCACTACCTCTGTTTTAAATTTGAAACATTTTATTTGTTTTTTTATCAATGTTTATTATCTCGTGTTGCACACCGAATTAATATATGGCTTTACGCTAGCTGCCATATGATAATTCAATCGTATTGGTGGCTTGCTTGAATCAATAACTATGATGTAAATCTCAAAAGTTTGACATGAACAACTGGTTCTGTGTTTTGGCTGTTGCGATTTTGCAATGCAGGAACGAACAGGGACCTCTAAGAAAAACCGGCCTACTTCTGGTAAGGAGCTTGACTGGTATTTTTTTCCAAGGTTTCTTTAGAGTTCTCAACAGATCATGGAATCACTTGCCAGAAATCAAGCATTTTTTTCAACTATTTGTTTACCTGATATTTTTTTCTTCTTTTATTTTGTTCGCATAACTTGGGCAGGACTTGGATTCTAGATTGGCTGAAAGTAGATCAAAGGTAATAATTTTATTATATATTTCGAACACAGATTTTTGTTTTTTTGTTTGTGAAAGAATTAGTTGGAGAACTGGCCAAAATTTCGTTAGGAATGTCTACATTAGATTGTTTTTTTATGTTTTTAAATGAATTTTCTCCCCGGATTCATGATTGTTCATAACATTGAGTTGTGATCTGTTCATGTCTAGGGTCTTGTAAGAACAATGGTTATTCATGCTTTCTTGCAATGGTGATCTTAATTAAATGTGAGGACCATTACGCCTATGGTAATCTTATCAACTTGACTCTTAATATGTTTAAATTGTAGTTCATATACTTATTTTTTGAACCGATGATAATTGTTTGATCTCCCCTTGAAGCACATCATCTTTTGTGTGTTAAAAGGAATAGATGATTTTCACTACCTTTGTTCTAAATTTGAAACATTTTAGTTGTTTTTTTTATCAATGTTTATAATCTCGTGTTGCACACCGAATTAATATATGGCTTTACGCTAGCTGCCATATTAGGGTTGTCTTTTGGTACCTTGGCCACGTTGTTCACCAATATTGCAAAGGATCTAGCCATTAAGATCTTGTGTACTGGTATGGACCGGAGACTTGTACTAGCTAACATATTATTGCTATAGGTGTAATTTTGATCCATTTATTAATGACGGGTCAATTTGTGTTATGTTTTATACCTAACGGGTCAATGGATCCAACCATTCATGGTTGTTCATAAGAGTAAACACTTTTCAATCAACCTGACCAACAAGTGACCCCTTTTAGGAACGACGACATCTTCTCTACCCAACTCATCCTTGAAATAATCAATAATATACATATAATGTCATCTTTATTTCTGAATATTTTATTGATGTATATACTCTTAATTTGAGTGAAGGTGATGACAAATGGAAGGTTCAAAAGTATAAGGCGTAGAGTGGTTGTTGACATATCAAAGTCGAGGGTTTCAACGATATACTTTGGAGGTCCGCCATTGGATAAGAATTCACCATTTGGGTCGCTCATGGAACCAGGTGAAGAACCAGCTGGTGAAACTATTTTCTTTCACAAAGGATCTTACTGTCCTTTGGTTTGAATAATTTTCAAAAGTCAATCACATGGCTTCATGTATATATAATCAGTTGTCTTTAAGTTCATTTCTTAATTTGACTGTAATGTAATAAGTTATGGTGGTATGGAACATATCACTCGTGACCAATCATTAAACGTGTACAGGTTTGGAGTTTGTAACCGTTAGTGAATACCTAATCTAACAAACGCTTGAGCCAACGCGCAACGCGCGTGAGTAAATAAACCTAGTTAGTATTAGTATTATTAGAATTGTTATATTTTTCAACCCCGGGACACTCCGGGATAAAAGCTAGTTCACTATAATTGTTATCAGTTATCACATGGTTAATACCAAATAAACTTTTTTTAAGCCTAAAATATTTGTTGTGAGGCAAGCAAGCATCACATTCTATCTCTATCGAGAAGCAAAGTTTATCGTTTAAGGTAGTGATATGCTTATTTCTAATGCTTTAAAAACCGGCTTTTTAATTTTACCCTAAGAAAGTGTCAAATGACCAATAATACCCCTCATGTATGCATATTATTATATATAACATTTGTTGACCACCTTAGCAATAGTAACTAACGGAGTTGACCGTTAGTTATTATTCAACTCCGTTAGTTACTATGCAACTCCGTTAGTTACTATTCATCTCCGTTAGTTACTATTCAACTTCGTTAAGTTATTATGCAACTCCGTTAAAAATAGTACTAACGGAGTTACTATTGAACTCCGTTAAAATAGTACTAACGGAGTTACTATTTAACTCCGTTAGTTACAATTCAACTCCGTTAAAATAGTATTCAACTCCGTTATGTTGCTTTTCAACTCCATTAACTTACTACTCAACTCCGTTAAGTTACTATATTCAACTCCATGACTATCAAACTCCGTTAAGTTGATTTTCAAATCCGTTAATTTACTATCCAACTCCGTCAACTTATACTACCTAACACCGCCATATTTTACGTCTACTTTTGGTTCACTTTTTACTGTTCCATACACCGGCGATGTGCGCTATTGGTGTTACTTCGCATGGTTGTTCGCCTTAGCACACCCAAAATTCCGTTCCCGCGCGCGTATGTTGACCATCTTAGCAATAGTAACTAACTGAGTTAACCGTTAGTTACTATTCCATTACCCGCTGCGCGCCGCAACGCGCGTGTAACGACCCGGAATTTACCGAGTCATTACGGATTGGTAATCACGACACGTATTGCTTTACTAAATAAACATCTATTTTTATTCAAAACACAACCATTATTTACATCATAAACTCACGATCATCATATTCAAAATACATAACCATTCAACTTTTTAAACCAACCAACATTTTAGCAAACACACAAGGCCGAAGCCATCTTTGGACACAATCCGGCCCACTGGGCCGGTTATTTATAAACGTTGCGTCGACTCGTTTTAACTACGTAGAGCTCGGGTTCCCACTTTTCATTCATCATCCTGAAATGCATGTCGAAAATACGTTAGCGAAGCTAGTGAGTGGTGCCAGTACAACGGTTAACAAAATAATCACGTAAACGATTTACAAAACAACCGGTTAACTCTTTCTTTTATAAAAACATGCAACATTTATATGGTTCGATCTTTTCTAAGGTAGAATGTATATCGGGGGAACATTTTGACATATGTTAGGTGGTCCGATCCTCTAGGTGGTCGGAATACATTCAAAATAATACCGAATGGATCCACTCTCGTTATTTCTATACGATCGATTTCTATAAATTCTTATGATCAAGACACATGCAAGTAAAAATCAAGACTCGACCAACATGCATTTACCCCGAAACATTATAAACAAACATGGGGTACACACACTCACGTTTATAATCTCTGATGGGTTCGTATCACTTTCCGTACGTGTTCGAATGGTTCCGCTTTCCTGTTGCATGTTAATATCGATTATTTACAAGTATAAACATAATATAGCTGGCCATTACAGGTTAGGCGTAATAACTAGACTAAAAGCTGGCCATTACAGCTTGGCACTCGTGTTCCTACTAGAATAGATTACTTACCCGGATGTATTCGTGAGCTTGATAATATAACCGGCCGGTTACTTCTTTGGCCGGATGGGGACTAAACTACTTCTAATATTATGGTCAAGATTTAATATGGTGAGGGTGAGTGGTATGAATCAAACGGATGCATGGTTTTTGAGAGAGAGTTATAGTGGTTTTTATCAAGCTTGTTTTGGCTAATGGTTTCCTTTATAGCTTCACTAGTTCATGCATGGAATGATGGGTATCTAGATTAATAGGTTGAGGTGATAGATAGAGTGCTTAGTTGGTGTTTCTCAAGACTTAGGTGTACTTTTCTTCTTATCAAATGGCGGCACTTCATATTCAATGCATAGGGGCCGATTTTTGTTTCCAAATGGTGATAATTATTGGGCTTTTCTTATATGCTAATAAGTGTTGTCATAATATTAATATTACTACAATGGGCCGTAATATGATCCAATATTGTTTTGTTAGACCCAACTAATAAACATGGTTTAATTTGGGCCTTTAATCCTATCGGGTAATCGTTACGGCCCATTATACTCTATCGGGCTTTCGAGGTGTTCCTGATTGGGCCTTAATCCGTTCACTAACGGACCGATTATGGGCTTGGTTATTTTATCCGGGTAAGATTATTGGGCAACATCCCTGGGTGGCCCAATACTATTCTATTAATTACTAGGTTAGAGCCCCGGGTGTACACCCGGTAGATCCCCGAGTCAAATGAGAAAGTGATTTTATAAAGATTGTAATATAAGTTTCAATTACATATTACAAATTCCTAGAAATTTAGGTTATTTGGAAATATCTCCAAATATCAAAAAGAATTTAATGTTACCCAATAAATAATAAGAATTATACAATGTTTACAAATTCCTATGAATTTGTCTCCATCAAATAAACGAAAATTATCAAGAAAAAAAAATACATAATTCATATAGCTAGACATGACCCATTCCCCAATGCAAGCAAGATAGTGATCTACAAAAATGATAGCATGAATCACTTACTTTTAACTAAAATAACACATATTGTCTATAAAGTCATGATTAGTGGCTCTTTCACCATCTGAATCATATTTTACATCTTTGTTCATGTCCTTAACAACAATAGACGCATGACTACATGAAGCATCCAACTAAATCTGATGAAACCAATGATTTTTTTTTCATCTGCAAAAGCAAACAAAATGAACACATATTAACATTTAAAAACAGTCAAAACATAGTAATTCAGGATTATAAAAGGCAGGAACTTTACTACAGTTGGATTATGCATTAAAAAGCCTATAAAGTGTAAATGAACCAATTGTTCAGCAAGCCGTTTCGCATAAAGTTCACTTATCAAAAACACAAAAAGCTCATGCCAATGGTGAAAAACCCCAATTGTGAGTGATTAAATGGATTCAAAGCGACAGTAAACGAAAATCTTTAACAACAATCCAAAAAAAAGATGATAAATAATAGGCATAACTGAATGGATAAAAACTTACCTGTTCAAGATGATGTGCTAAGAAATAATCTTTAAATCAATGGAGAAAGAAAGGCATAAAGAAAGTCTGCGCAAAAGTAAGAACATGGAGATGTGAGGGATGGCTTCGACTCCCCAGGCCATGTTTTTCCAATGAGTTCTTGAATGCAAAAATGAAGTGAACCATTGGATTTCAGACCTGTTAGTATTCAAAAGAATGCAAAAATGCCATGGCTTTGACTTAACCTTGTGTCTCAACATAAACAATATCTTCATTAAAACATAAAAAAAAACTTCCCTACATCTCTTTCAGAAGCCTTTAGTGAAAGATTGCTAACTCTTAACGGTCTTTACACTGATGTTGGATCGAAGGAACGAAGAAGACGAATTAGAGCGAAGAAACCCTAGCATATAATCAATTGTTGTTAAACGGATCAGTGTATGCATAGTGGTGACATGGGGCTGAGGTGGAGCTGAGGTGGACACCCTAGAATGAGGACACCTAACCCCCTAGCTACTCTTTTATTATATAGGTAGATGGTCCTAATTATTGTAAAAAGAGGCATGTAAGTCGGACAAATCGGCCCAACCTATTTTGACCCGTATAATCGTACTTCAAACCGCACGCCTTTGGTAAAGTGCTGACAACGTATCCAAGGCCACCTACACATACACAATTACCTGTTTTAAACCAGGGAGCACACTAAGCTGCAACAAATATGACACGGACCAGAGATAAAGAGCATGTTTTTCTGTAAGTAGACTCACACGTACCCCAATAAAGTGCCATTTATCACCTATTTAGTTGTCCAAGAACCATTAATAGCTATGTCAGAAACAATGATTGATATGTTTTCAACTACTCATTATAGTACTATACTACTACACACAAAGGTGAATATCCATAATCATTATTGAACACTTCTCCTTTGCTGAAGTAAGTGATCTGTAGTGACACTTTTTATCAACAATGTTACCATCCTCCTTAACAAATGGATAAAATGAAGAATGAGCTTAAAAAGGTAATTTATTAAATGTTTAAAAAAACAACTCCACATGTAAAGAACAACTGATCCTTACCTAAATTTCACCAAACATGGAGCTGAGAAAACCTAATGACACTGTCACTACCGCCACAGGAGAAAATAAAGAAATAAAACCAAATTAGATCTTCGATATACAATCGTATCTACCAGAGAAATGGAGGGGGGTGTGTGTGAAATTGATGAAAAAATAACATAACCGGTGGACTTATTTTCCATAACACTAACACCTGGTTTTTTAACAAAATAAGATGGATTGAATCAAATAACTTACCGTCACAAGACAACTCATATATCGGTCATGGCAATTGGAAGAAGGCTTGCGGGCGATTAAAATAAGGCATGATAACGACTGAAATATACAATATAGCAAATGCCAAAATAAATTAAAACGGTAACTTCAAAAAAAATATATAACACATATGGAGCATGGCATGTAGATTGTAGCCTAACTCATAAAGAAAAAAGTTAAATAGCTAGTGACCTGGATGAATCTTATTGACTAAAATCATTAATGTCAATGATTCAGTAACAAAATATTATACAAAATTTATAGTTCATGGAACTAATCTATTGATTTTTTTTTTCACAAAGTTTGTATATTAACCTTTGCACCTCTTGTCCTTGCTCTGTACCATCGTGAATGGATGTTTCATGTTCCTTTAAATCACAAAACAAAATAGAACTTTCAGACTCTGCAAAATCTTTCAGTTTATACATACAACAATGCTTTAAATTACAAATAAATTAGATAATACGAGATGCGTCGGATAATACGAGATAGGTATATGTCATTATATCAACACCATATATGAGTTGCATTCCGAACGAAGACCGTTATGTCTAAGACCAAAGAACAACTTGTTAACATGATTAGAAAGTAATTGACCAAGTTTAATAGCACAACCACAAAGCAACAATAAGAATTACTTTGCTAAACAACTTAAACATTGTAATGTAAGTTACTGTTGAAACAACTATATAACTTAATGAAATAGATAGTCAAAATAATAATTTAGTTTATGAGTTATGTTATTTACTCAGTTTTAAAAATAAATAAGTTCATAATACAAAACGTTTTTATTTACCTGGCCAAAACCCATTCTGCTTCAAACACAATTGATAATCATTTAGGACCATACCATTTTTGGCAAAACCCGTATGACCCGAACCGAAATGACCATCTCCTAAAACCATAACTATCAAAAACTACTATTTATTTCCATGTAAAAAAGAAACCCATGTGTATAAATTGAATGATAAATCATAAAAGCACCATGAATTGTCAAGTGAGCTGTAACAAAGTAGTCATTTGTAACAGTTTGCACCTGGCAAATAGATAAACGGATCATTTTTATTATTCATTTTTCAACTATGTAAAGGAGGAATTGAGCTGCAAATTTAGAATATTACTTCCAATTAATTAGATACACAAGGCAACATATACATTTTCATATCAAATACCTATTGATATGAACTTGAAAAAAACATGCATAACTGAAAATTGTATTAAACAAAGGCATGTTAACTTTTCTATAGCAACCAACAATGCAGAACCTAATCTTTAGCCATTTTAAAAATATTAGGAAAACTAATTTCTCATTAATAGCAAAAAATAAATATGATCATACCTAACACCAGCATCTACCACAATTCGATGCCATGCCATAAGAAATACCAACCACGCCATAAGCAAGACCAAGTGATAGATGAGCAAATCCAATAGACAGATAATAAAACTTGGCCTAGCGTTAGCCCCATACCTACATATAGCTTCAATGAGAGTCTTATAGAAACACATTAGCTAATAAAGCTTCTTTTTTTTTCATCTTAACTCTTATCTATGCTAACAACTAATTCGTTAATCTTCTCAAATGAATGTAATAAATTTGAATTTACAAGCCGAAAACTAAAACATAATGACCATATACCTTAATATGTAAGATGGGATAAATAAAACACTGATGAAATAATGAAATCTACCATACTGGACCTGCTCGAAAAGAATGTATCAAATTTTGAAACTTCAAAATTGTAAACTTCTTTGGAAGCATGCCAACAAAAAAATTACGCTTTTGAACACACAACAAAAAACGAAGACAAGATAATGATAATTAGACATTTAAGTGAAACCGTATATTTGACAATTATAAAATGAGTAGACATGAAAAGAGAAAAATAGTAATCTGGATATACAGCTTGTAGGACTCATCCGTGCACCATATTACAGCTATAAAGAACATAACCATAGATCAGTACACAACCAAATCAAGAAAAAAAATCAAAAACAACCAAGCATATTCATGAATAACAATACCTCATCACCTTCTAAAAGTATAACCACATGTATTCCCTCTAAAAGAACATGTTGATCAACTTTTTTCATAGTTATAACTTTCAAATTTAAATTTTAAAATACGATTGAGCTCCAAATTTAAAATTTAAAATGGCGATTAACTTCCAAATTTAAAATTTAAAAATCAAATCACTAAAAAATCGAGATCCGATCCCGTAAATCAAGCAAAATTATAAGGAAAGTCAAATCTTACCAAACATACCCAACCAGCGTGGTACCAGTTCCCGGCCACTGCAAGCATACCCCCGAAAACCATAGTTGCAGCCGTAATATCCAAACCATCCAAACAAACATAAGACCCCAATCAAATCTATACCTCTGTCAAAAATGAGTCAACGATTGAAAACAAACGAAAAAACAAATACCGAAACCAAACGAAACAATACATAAATCAAAGCTTCATATAAACATGTTGATTGCAAGTTTAAAGAACAAAATAAATGAAAACACTGTTGATTACCTCCAAAGACAAAAAGTTTACTATCCTCATTGTCATTGCATTGGAGTCGTAGAATTCGATGATGAAGAATTGTTAAAGTTAGGTTTTTGATGAAAGTTAAAGGAACGTAATAATACAGGTTTGATTTTGGGTTTTGATTCCCTAAATCCAAAATACCCTAACCGATCGAAGAGAACATCATAAAAGAGGCGTTGTAATAGAAATGATATTACCTGATGTACGATACAGAGGTTGGGTTTCGAGATTAAGGTTGAATACGAACAATAGAGTTAGGGTTTAGGGGTTACCTGATTGAAGAATTAGAGGATGATACAGATAGTTGAACCAGAGGAGGAGAAGGTTTCGTTATTTAGATGGAAGACCTAGGAATAATTGTTAATAGTCGCTCGTCGATCAGAATCAGGAGGAGGAAGATGGCTGACGGCGGTTTTGAAAAAAAAAAGAAAAAAATGGTTTTTATATGGTAGGTATTAGATGTTAGATGGAGCTCCATATTTTAGTTGGAGCCTAGGTGGACACTCTAGGAAGGCTCCATTCAACCCAATCTCACCTCAATTATTATATAGATAGATTTAGATTAACTATAATCGTGATTAATTTTTAAAGTCGTTACACTCTCCCCCCTTAGGCAATTTCGTCCCCGAAATTTTTAAAATATATATACCTGGTTTTCAAACAAGTGAGGGTACTTTGTTTTCATAACGTCTTCTCTTTCAAACGTTATTTCAGGTCCTTGCCTGGCACTCCATTTGACCTGTACTATAGGAATTTTTCCTCTTCTCAACTTCCTTTCTTGTCGTGACATAATTTCTATGGGTTCCTCAGTAAAGTGAAGTTGAGGGTTCACCTTAACTTGATCTAGAGGAATAATAGCTTGTGCATCTATGACACATTTCCTAAGGTTAGAAACATGGATGACATCATGAATTTCGCTTAATTCTGGGGGTAACTCCAATCTGTAGGCTACTGGTCCTATTCTGTCTTTCACTCGGTATGGTCCTATAAAACGGGGATTTAATTTTCCTCGCTTTTGGAACCTTATCACCCCTTTCCAGGGTGATACTTTTAACATGACATAATCTCCTTCTTGAAATTCTAATGATCTTCTCCGATTATCCGCGTAACTCTTTTGACGACTTCTTGCTTTTTCTAAATTTTCCTTAATCTGCACAATCTTATCTGTGGTTTCTTGGATAATCTGTGGGCCCGTGAGTTGGTTTTCCCCGACATCGTTCCAACATATCAGGGATCGACACTTTCTACCATATAATGCTTCGAATGGCGCAGCTTGTATGGAAGCATGATAACTATTATTATAAGAAAATTCTATTAATGGTAGATAAGTATCCCAACTGCCACCGAATTCCAGGACACAGGCTCTTAGCATGTCCTCTAGTGTTTGTATGGTTCTTTCACTCTGGCCGTCTGTTTGTGGGTGGTATGCTGTGCTCATTTTAATTTGAGATCCTAGCGCATCCTGAAAGCCTTCCCAAAATCTAGATGCGAATCGGCTATCACGATCTGAGATTATGGAGAGGGGTATTCCATGCCTAGATACTATTTCTTGCAAGTAAATTCTGGACAATTTTTCGATCTTAAAATTTTCTTAGATTGGCAGAAAATGAGCAGATTTAGTTAAACGGTCTACAATAACCCAAATGGTATCGTAACCTTTTTCGGGTTTTTGGTAGCTTTGTTACTAAATCCATAGTGATTTGATCCCATTTCCAAACTGGAATCTCTGGTTGGATCAATAAACCACTAGGTTTCTGATGCTCAGCTTTGACTTTGGAACAGATTATACATTTGGATACAAATTCACCAACACTTCTTTTCATTCCGGGCCACCAAAAGTTTTTCCTAAGGTCCCGGTACATTTTATGACTTCCTGGGTGAATAGAATATTTGGAACCATGCATTTCTCTTAGGACTATTTCTCTTTGATTCCCATACTGAGGTATCCAGATTCTTTGGTTGTATCTTAGTATTCCGTCTGTTCCTTCTATTAATCTTTCTTCTTCTTTGTTGAGTGACTCGGCTTCTATGAGGGTAGGTTCTAAGGCTTTTCTTTGAAAGTTTCTTAATTGTGATAAAAATTCATTGATTATAGAGATTTTGTAAGCTTTTGCTCCTAGAGTTTTATCTTTTCTGCTTAGGGCATCTGCTACAATATTGGCTTTCCCCGGATGATATTTTATATCACATTCATAGTCGCTTAAGATTTCTACCCATCTTCTTTGTCGCATATTTAAAAGTTTTTGATCAAAAATGTGTTGGAGACCTTTATGGTCCGTGTAGATGGTACACTTGGTTCCATATAGGTAGTGTCTCCATATTTTCAATGCAAATATTATAGCTCCCATTTCTAAATCATGTGTAACATAATTTTGCTCGTGTCTTTTTAGCTGTCGGGAAGCATATGCGATAACTTGGTTTTCTTGCATTAGTACACAGCCTAATCCTTGTAGGGAAGCATCACAATAAACTGTGAATGCTTTTCCTTCTTCTGGTAGAGTTAACACAGGGGCTTTACATAGTTTTTCTTTCAAACTTTGAAATGCTTTTTCTTGTTTCTCTCTCCATTCAAACTTAGAAACTTTTCTAGTTAAGGTTGTGAGAGGTAATGCTAATCTGGCAAAGTTTCCTATGAATCTTCTATAATATCCTGCTAGTCCTAGAAACTGTCTGATTTCTGTAGGATTTTTGGGAGTTTCCCACTTTTGAATAGCTTCTACTTTTGCAGGGTCTACTTGAATTCCGTTTTGGTTAATGACATGTCCTAGAAACTTAATTTCTCTTACCCAGAATTCACACTTAGTAAATTTAGCGTAAAGTTTCTCTTTTCTTAATGTTTCTAGAACTTCTTTCAAATGTTGCTCGTGTTCTTCCTCAGATTTTGAATAAATTAAAATGTCATCCAAAAACACAATTACACACCTATCCAAATAAGGTCGGCAGATTCTATTCATCAAATCCATGAATGCTGCACGAGCATTTGTTAATCCAAAAGGCATCACTAAAAACTCATAATGTCCGTACCTAGTTCTAAAAACAGTTTTTGAAACATCTTCATCTCTTACTTTTAACTGGTGATAGCCTGATCTAAGATCAATTTTTGAAAAATATTTTGACCCATGCAATTGGTCAAAAAGATCATCTATCCTAGGTAACGGATATCGGTTCTTAATGGTTAACTTGTTTAGTTCTCGATAGTCGATACACATTCTCATAGACCCGTCTTTTTTCTTAACAAAGAGCACAGGTGCTCCCCAAGGGGATGTGCTTGGTCTAATGAATCCTCGTTCTATGAGTTCTTCTAATTGGTTGGTTAATTCTTTCAATTCCGTTGTAGCTAACCTATATGGAGCTCGAGCAATGGGTGCGGCTCCAGGAATTAGGTTAATCTGGAATTCTACTTGTCGAGGTGGGGGTAAACCTGGTAGTTCGTTGGGGAACACGTCTCTAAATTCCGAAACGACTTTGATTTTATCTATTTCTAACCCTTTATTTTCATTCCCTAAATTTACATGTACTAGAAAAGCTTGATGTCCCTTATTTATATATTTCATCATTCTAGCACTAGGGATTAGGTTTAACACTCCTTTGGGTTTTTCTCCATAAATGGTTAGAATTTCTTGGTTAGATAACGGAATTTTGACCAATTTTTCTTTACAAACTATTTCAGCTTGATTTGAGGCTAACCAATCCATACCTATGACAATATCAAATTCGCCTAAATTCATAGGTATAAGGTTGATTTTGAATTCCCAGGTTTCAATAGTTAAAGTAAAATTCTTAAACACTTCTGTGGCTCTTAAAATTTTACCATCAGCTATCTCTATTTCGTAAGGTTGGTTTAAAGGTTCTGGGAGTACGTTTATCTTTTCTATAAATGTTTTTGAAATAAAACTAAGATTAGCCCCAGTGTCAAATAAAGCATAAACGGGTACTTGATCAAGATAAAACATACCCGTAACAAGATCCGGTTCATCACGTGCCTCTTCCGCATTCATAACAAAGGCTCTACCACGTCCTTGCTCAACTTTTCGAGGATTTTTAAGTTTTGGACAGTCAACTTTGTAGTGGCCGGCTTCTTTACACTCGTAACAGAGCCGAGGACGATCAGGGTTGAACCTGCACTCTTTGGTCAGATGGCCAACCTTGTTGCATTTCTGACAGTGTGGCCCCCTACACTCGCCAAAATGAAACCGTCCACATCGATTGCACCTTTTCTTACAGTCGCCAGTATGGTAGAACTTACACTTTTGACAAAACGGATTACTTCCCTTATAAGGTCTCTTTTCCGGGTTTCCGTCTTCTCGGGGATTTTCTTGACTTTTTCCCGAAGTGTTGTAATTGGTAGGACGAAAAGTTTCACTCCAGCCTCTTTTATTTCCTACTTGGACCTTATCTTTTTCTCGGTGTCGAATTATGTCATCGGTTAGACTTAACGCTAGTTCACAAGCAACATCAAACTTAAGAGGTTTGGCACCTCTAACTATCCCTTGAATTTGTGGGCTTAGTCCCCAAATAAATCTCCTTATTCGCTTTGGTTCGGGTGTTACTTGGTGTGGTACCAAACGGGCAAGTTGGTTGAACTTATTGATATAGCTAATACAGTCTAGACCTTTCATCTCGAGCCCTAAGAATTCCATCTCCATCTTCTCTATCTCGTTTATGGGGCAATATTTTTCGGTCATCAGGATTCTAAATTCTACCCAAGTCATGTTTGCTACTACACTTTTTCCCCGTATTTGTCTGATCATATTCCACCAATTTAAAGCTTCCGCTTTTAAGGAATGGGTGGCGAATTTTACTTGGTCGTGGGGTGCACAGTTACTTATTTCTAAAATTGCTACCATTTCTTCTAGCCATCTAGTGGCTCCAGTTGCCCCTGTACTACCATCAAAAGACTCGGGTTTACATGCCATGAATGACTTATAATCACAAGCTTTTCCTGAATGGTTTTCTAAATTAACATATTCCTCCTCTCTATTAAGGACGGGAGTTTTCAAAGCGGATTGTTTCTCTATTCCTAACATGTCTAATAAAGATGGTAGAGAATCGTGAATTCCGTCTAATACTAATTTTTTCATCTTTTCTTCTAGCTCGGTTGTTTCGGTTGAGACGGGATTTTCTTCTACGATTGGTTCTTTAGTAGGTTCGGTAGGTTTAGAGGTAGAAGCACGATTTTTCTGTTTGGATTTTAAGTCATTTTCAACTTCTGGCGTGGTTTTTGCGTTTCGCTCTGATCGTCTAGGACTAGTCTTTCCACGAGGCATTTTTATCTATAAATACAAAGTTGATTTAATTAGTAAACTTATTATAGTTTAGTTTGTAATTGAATATTTAGGACACTAAATAATAAACATCTAGGTATATATTACAATCAAAATTTACTAGATGTTTTTACACCACTTCTAGGATTCCATACATCCTACCATTACCATGCTACTTAGTTATCATGACAACATTACCACTTACTAAGTTACCATACCACATTTTTACAACTACTTTATTAACACACACACAAGTACTACACATCATACTTAAAACTTCATATACTTCCTTCCTTCACCATCAACCTTCGGCCCACTCCTCAAAGTACCAAGGGGTACTTTGGTTCCTCCATAATTTGCTTGGTTTGATAGTTGAACCTCTTGATCACTTTCTTAAGTTCCTCCACCATTTCAAGCGCTTGGTCCCTTTGAGATTTCATCTTGTAATAATTTTCAACCAAGGCTACGTACTCTTGTCGACTTACATAATCGGGGGATTGTTGGACCATATTGGTACGGTTAATTATTGTGGCTTCTAGATATGGGTCGACAACGGGAGTTATTGGAGGGTAAGTAGGATAGTAAGCCGCAAGGTAGGGATTTGGTTGGCTCGATCCTTCATTTGAAAAGTTACTAGAGGCGCTAAGAAATTCACCGGAGGTCGGGTTAGGATAATAGTGGGGCATTGGTTCGACATAAGGGTATGGGTTGATAGGTTCGGATGGAACATAAATCGGCTCGGGCAAAGGCCCGAAGACGCCGAGTGTCCCGAGGTTAAGTTCCAACCCATTTTCGATCCATTCCAATCCCGTTATCTCGTTTAGTATCTCTTCCGTACTCGGATTGGAGCATCATTTTCCATGACTACTTCTTGATTTTGAATTTCACCTTCTTCAATGTCCATCATTATCTCAACTTGTTCTCCTTCATTTGCCATTCTATTACACATAATGTTCAAACAATAATTCAAGTTAGTTCTAATTATACCCACTATTTCCGAACCCGAGCTCTGATACCAACCTGTAACGACCGGAATTTACCGAGTCATTACGGATTGGTAATCACGACACGTATTGCTTTACTAAATAAACATCTATTTTTATTCAAAACACAACCATTATTTTACATCATAAACTCACGATCATCATATTCAAAATACATAACCATTCAACTTTTTAAACCAACCAACATTTTAGCAAACACACAAGGCCGAAGCCATCTTTGGACACAATCCGGCCCACTGGGCCGGTTATTTATAAATGTTGCGTCGACTCGTTTTAACTACGTAGAGCTCGGGTTCCCACTTTTCATTCATCATCCTGAAATGCATGTCGAAAATACGTTAGCGAAGCTAGTGAGTGGTGCCAGTACAACCGGTTAACAAAATAATCACGTAAACGATTTACAAAACAACCGGTTAACTCTTTCTTTTATAAAAACATGCAACATTTATATGGTTCGATCTTTTCTAAGGTAGAATGTATATCGGGGGAACATTTTGACATATGTTAGGTGGTCCGATCCTCTAGGTGGTCGGAATACATTCAAAATAATACCGAATGGATCCACTCTCGTTATTTCTATACGATCGATTTCTATAAATTCTTATGATCAAGACACATGCAAGTAAAAATCAAGACTCGACCAACATGCATTTACCCCGAAAACATTATAAACAAACATGGGGTACACACACTCACGTTTATAATCTCCGATGGGTTCGTATCACTTTCCGTACGTGTTCGAATGGTTCCGCTTTCCTGTTGCATGTTAATATCGATTATTTACAAGTATAAACATAATATAGCTGGCCATTACAGCTTGGCACTCGTGTTCCTACTAGAATAGATTACTTACCCGGATGTATTCGTGAGCTTGATAATATAACCGGCCGGTTACTTCTTTGGCCGGATGGGGACTAAACTACTTCTAATATTATGGTCAAGATTTAATATGGTGAGGGTGAGTGGTATGAATCAAACGGATGCATGGTTTTTGAGAGAGAGTTATAGTGGTTTTTATCAAGCTTGTTTTGGCTAATGGTTTCCTTTATAGCTTCACTAGTTCATGCATGGAATGATGGGTATCTAGATTAATAGGTTGAGGTGGATAGATAGAGTGCTTAGTTGGTGTTTCTCAAGACTTGGGTGTACTTTTCTTCTTATCAAATGGTGGCACTTCATATTCAATGCATAGGGGCCGATTTTTGTTTCCAAATGGTGATAATTATTGGGCTTTTCTTATATGCTAATAAGTGTTGTCATAATATTAATATTACTACAATGGGCCGTAATATGATCCAATATTGTTTTGTTAGACCCAACTAATAAACATGGTTTAATTTGGGCCTTTAATCCTATCGGGTAATCGTTACGGCCCATTATACTCTATCGGGCTTTTGAGGTGTTCCTGATTGGGCCTTAATCCGTTCACTAATGGACCGATTATTGGGCTTCGTTATTTTATCCGGGTAAGATTATTGGGCAACATCCCTGGGTGGCCCAATACTATTCTATTAATTATTTTAGATTAACTATAATCGTGATTAATTTTTAAAGTCGTTACAGCGCGCGGGAAAAAAACTAGTTATATATATAGAGTAAATTACTATTTGCGTCCCTGTGTTTTGGTGGCTTTAATTAGTTGAATCCAAATTCAAAATGTTTAACTATCTGAGCACCTGGTTTTCCAAATTGCAACGATCTGAGTCCAATTAACTAACGTTATCCAATATATCAGTTAAGTACAAGGGCAATAGAGTCATTTACACCTAAGGTACAAGTTGGTGATGCACTAAGTATAACTCAATTTATACCATTTTACTATTATATTATTATATAAGAATTTCATTATATACATATAAAAAAAATAGGGAACACAGACAAAACACACACTCTTCATCTCTCTTTCTCTCTCTCACCACCACATCACCATCACCATTGCACCACCTGCCGCCACCACCATCCTCAACCCTACCCACACTGCACTACCACCATATTCAACCTACACTCCCACCATTCTGCACCACCGTCTCACACCTTCAGACATCACCACCACTGTCTCACACCTTCAGCCATCACCACCACTGTAAACACCTTCAGCCATCACCACCACTGTCTCAAACCCATCACCACCACCGTCTCAAACCAGCGTTCACCACAACCCTACTACAACTCAAAAATCGAGCCTGAAGAAGATGATGACCTCCGATTAGGGGGTTGGGGAAGATGAAGCAGACGGGGACAGCTTATTCCACAACCCATCACCACTACCGTCATCATCAACGCATTCAGATTCGTAAAACCCATCACCACCAACCCTTCGATTTGGGGGTTAAGGTTGATTTGGGCAATAAGCTACAATTTGGGGGTTAGGGTTGATGATGCAGATGAGGACGTTTATGGTTTCCTTCGCCGGCTGTTTCTGAACATCATCGGAACCCAGACCCAACGTCACCGTCATCTTCCGTCATCGAAATAACCCCACCATACGCCACCACAGCAACCACCGAGACCACCAATCACCAATCACCACCTTCGAGCCCCTCTCCTCTGCTGCTGCTCTCTCTCTCCTCTAACTCTCTCTCTCTATAGTCCTCTTTCTCTCTCTAATTATACAGATATATGTGTGTGTTGTTGTTGATATGTAAGAAAGAGAGGGAGAGAGGGGTTTGATATTTATTATGTTTTTATTTATTGTTAAATAAAAAGGGCATTTTCGTCTTTTCACAAAAACTAACAAACTTTAATGGATGGAGTTAGTTAAATGGACTCATATAGTTATAAATTACAAAACCAGGTGCTCAGATAGTTAAACATTTTGAATTTGGATTCAACTAGTTAAAACAACCAAAACACAGGGACTCAAATAGTAATTTACTCATATATATATATATATATATATATATATATATATAGTGTAAAGATCAAATACAAAGTGTTTTTTTGTAATAACTGTGAGAATTAAAGGGGCGAAATTTTATTTTTTTTAGAATTTTTTTTCCTATGTGCTTAAACATACTTTCTAGATGAATAATACAAAAAAATTAATTTTTTTCTAGTGTAATTACGTCATTAAAGTAAATACATTAGTTTACACTAGAGTAATTATGTAATTACTCTACAACAGTAATTACGTAATTACTCTACACCAAAATTTATTTATTTTTTGTTTTTTTAGATTTCAATACTATAATACATGTTTAACAATATGGGGAAAACATTTTAAAAAAAAATAAAAAAAAATACCCTCCTTTGATTCTCACAGTTCTCACAAAAAAACACCTTGTACAGGATCTTTACTCTATATATATGAACATAAACATCACTTAGGTTTTTTGCCGCAAGTTACGCAAAAAGAATAGAAATGTGCACACTATTTTTTAACAAGTATTCGTAGAAAGAAAAGAAAAGAAATGTGCACTGTCACTTACAACTGATTGCACTTTACCACAAAAACCATGTACTCATTATTGAACAGATCTTAATAAACCAAAGGTATGTTACTGTAACAGACCAATATGAACATAAACATCACTCTTGTGTAAGTTGTCTGGTCATTGCATGTCTACATAACCGTGCCATTGAAGAGACCTTGCTAAATGATTAAGTTCATTTATATGACAAAAGCATGTAGTAATAATATGATATTATATACACTATCATGTGAAGGTCACTGTCCATTTAAAAATTAAAAGTTGTGATTTGTAAGTTTGTAATAGACTTGTCCAACCTGACCCAACAGCTAAAAAAATTGTCCAATGCAGCCATTGAGCCGAACCATCCCGTCAACTTTACCGCTGGGTAGACGCATATATATGAAAAGGGTTTATAATATAAGTATTATTGTGGCATACGATAACCAAAAATTCTCAAAACACAAGTAGAAAGCTAGTTTTTATTTAGCGGATTTTAATCTATATATATAATAAAAGAAAGCAATTTTAATGACATGGCATTCTAGGAGGCATTCTCTCCCTTGAATGTGTCATGTGTCATGCCATGTAGCAAATTAAAAAAAACAAATAATAATATAAAATCTAATCTACTAAAATTAAATTGAGTTATTTTAGAAAAAAAAATTTAAAAACAAATTAAAATTTTTCTCTCTTATGTTTCCTCCTATAATTTTTAAACGTTAATATCTTTTGTATACGAGATTTTTTAAAGAAAAAAATTACACCAAATTAACGAGCGTTTTATTATCTTTCCAACGAGTACCATAGTGCTATATAAAAAAACGGAGAAAAAAATGACTATTTTTTGTGAGGTTTCGTTCATACAGGAAAAAAAACACAAAGTGTTCAGGTTATTCATTAATCATGTTTTTTTCTTTTAAACCAGGTTCTTATTTATGATGTTGAAATTCAGCCCAATCGCCATGCTATCATTGAAATTTTACTCTTCTAAAGATACATAGGTATACTTTATCAAGAGAAGCTAGGAGAAAGAATTGCGCAATACTGCAACACATGGTGTCACCTTATACCAATGTTATTTTTTTATTTATTTAATTACAAGAGTAATAATTATTACTATTAGTATTAGTATTATTAGAATTGTTATATTTTTCAACCCCGGATGCTTCCGGGATAAAAGCTATCATAATAGATTTCTCAACCCCGAGACGTTCCCGGGGTATAATCTAGTTAACAATAATAACGATGATAATAAACTGGACCAATAAAAACGATAAGAGTTATTTTGTAGTTTTACTAATAATTTAAGCGAAGAAAAGTAAAATAAAAGTTTGTATTTAGAGCTTGTGAAGATTAAAAAAAGGAGTGGATGCAACTTGAACTCCATTATTCTACAAGTAAACTTTTTTTTGAACGGTATTCTACAAGTAAATTTAATAATGATTTGTGAGAAGAGATGTTTTTGATAATTAATTTAGGGATACTACACATAGTTTGGATAAAAATAGAAAATCCGTTGTACTGTTGTAGGGCTGGCAAATCGTGTCCCTAACAGGTTAACAGGTCTCTGACGCGCGCGAACAAATCAAGTTCTAAACATGAACACGACTCGTTTAACTCATTTATATCTCATGTTTATTACACAGTTTTATGTTTTATGTACCAAAAAAGGGAAATGAAAGATTTTTGCCTCTTAATTCTAAGTATTAAAAAAAGTCAAAAAATCAAATAGTGTACTTTTCAGTCAAACAGGTCTTATCGTGTCTTAACAGGTTACCCATTGCCAGATATACGTATATGCAATATTTAATAAAAATGGAAAAACTCATCGAAAGGTGGGAAGGATTATAGACAAATCACACTAATTCAACGCAGTGGCGAAGCTTAGAAAAAATAGTGGTCGGGGCTGAAAATCACGAGACCCAAATTTTTTTCTATGGGTGGGGGCCGAAAGATCAAATCAGTGAGGGCCGAAAGATCAAATCAGTGGGGGCCGGATTGAATTCATATAAAAATTACCTACGAAAATCGCAAACTACCATCACTGAGCCAAAAAATGGTAGGGGTCGGGGCACCCCCTGACCCCCATAATCATTCGCCACTGATTCAACGATCGTGATTAATGTGATAGGCAAATATGTATTTAACTTCTTATATGCATAATTGCCATGGCATGATTATGTGACATCGATGGTGTTATACCCATCATCTTTTATTTGTACATTACTTTTTATATGCATAATTGCAATGGCCATGACTATGTTAAACCGATGGTGTAAGTATGACGCTCATATAAGACAAGAAGCATTGCTAGTGAGTAAACAAGGTGAGTGGAGTCAACTTTAGCTTGGGGCGGCACAATGGGGTGTTTGTCGCTAAGAGCTTGCATGGTTGATTTCACCAGTGGAACAACCCCACTAAAGCACAGCACTTTAACAACGACAGTTAAGTGATCATCACCGACTTTCCTAAGGAAATGCTTAATATTGGGACTAACCTCATCGGCTCCCTCCCCTGTCATTTCCCTTCCATGTAGGCTCCCCTCTTCACCATTGGGTAAGAGCAAAGTAACCAAGTCCTCAAAACCAAAGCCATCTTTCCACATTGCTGAGGCCCACAGAATGCTATTACATTGCAAGGACTTTTGATTACCTGATCTGCGCTCTTGCTTGGAAGACGGCTTAACCACCTTAAGTGTAAATGGGGATAAGAGCAATAGTTTGACCTAACATTCAACCTACCCATGGGAAGCCTCTATTTTATGAATGGCATTTATCAAAGCTTGTGTAAAAGCCAAACGGCAGTTTGGGGGGATGCACTTAACAGTTCGTACTGGAAGAGAGAAAACACGTCCGAGCTCCGAGGAGAGCGCTCTCACCACACCATGCGGGCTCCTATGTTCATTTTCCACCCTTGGATCTTGAGGCCTTGGGATCCCAATGACAAAATCCCCATCGGTCCCAGATTCCCTCGAAAACGTGAAGATGCCATCAGGGTGATGGCATCCCGCACTAAGGGCGTGCGTCTTTATGCACCTCTCGCACAACCAATTTCCAAAAACCCATAAGGTTCGTCCAACATCCAAAAATAGGTCTAAGTAATTGGAAAGAGCTTCTTTAAGGAATTCATTTCATCCGCCTGTCTTATATGTAATTGCAAAGTGTTGCGTTTGTGTATTATGCGACATAAATAGTGTATATGTAGTTAAATGCATTGTACTAATCACCGGCACATGTACATCATCTGTTTAGGTGGAGCCTTCATCTTTTGTAGTACGACGCTAGGCAGTGTTTTCGGGCACCTGCCAAAGAGTTACTTCGATTCCTTCGATCAAATTGCCTCCCCGTTACACTTCTCTAGCCATATACCCCACATGGTTATAGAGAGAGTGATAACTGAAACAAGATTAGTCCAATTCTAATTCAACATATAGTATTAGTGTGAATGAGATTTCTTGACTCGACATGAAAACACAACGCAAACCTAACATAAACTTTGCAAGTTTAACGTCAGTCTAAACGATTAGCTTGAACCCGCAAACACGTTTAGCTATGTGTATTATTCTTAGGTCAACTCGAAGGGTTCATGGATTGACCCTTTTATTTTTATAACTTTTTCTATTTATCTTTTATTTCATAACTTGACCTGATATTTAAGCTAACATTAGATATACATTTACTATGAACACTTATTGGTGTATTTACATGATGAGTAGGAATACCGAGCTTGGGGAAGAGTTACATTGAGGAAGAACTGCAAAGTCGTGCCTGAAGAAGCGGCTTACTTGTACGAGAAGCAAGCATAGGGTGGGTTGGTGAGATCGCTTGATAAACAATATATCTTAGAAGTATGTGATGCAAAGGGTGGGATACGGGAACAAGTATAGGCTCAAGAAGACAAGATCTTAAGGAGCTGATGGAAGGGAGAACTTCAGTATCAAGCGATATGGAACAAACGTCAGAGGATCAAATAATCAATTTACTCCTAGACGGTGATCTCTGCGTAATTTCCATCGTTAAATGTGTTACCCACGCCCTGTGTACCGACAGTGTATCAAAAAACAGATTACCGACGAGACCCACATACACAAACGGCCATCTGGCTGATCTGCCTGTCGATGTAAAACTAGCAAGTTATTCAATACTAATATGCAGCATCTTTTTTTTATAGTTTTTATCCGTTAGCTTCTTAAATAACTTTTTTTTTGAAAGTCAAATTTCATTACCAACAGCAAACAGACCAAACTATCTCCAAGGTGGAAATAGAGAGGCGGAAATCCAACAATTACACAAAATCGAATTTACACCATTTTGTCCAATCTACCGTATCATGTTTGTATCTATTCCTATACCACAAAAAACCCAACACTTTGACATCCGAGATCACATCCGCGACCTTAATCATTTTGTTTGCGAAAATCTTCTCGTTCCGAGCCTTCAAAATCCCCCAACAAGTAATTGTACGATACCTTGAAAGATCTTTTTTTTGATAGCCAAACCTGGAATATATTTATGCATCTCTAACAAATCTTGAACTTTGAACGCGAAAATATCCGGGACATTGCACCATTTTGACACACCTTGCCAAACCGCAAACGAAAAACCACATGCTGTTAACAAATGTTGCGCAGTCTCTGCATTATCTTCGCATATAACACACAGCTCACAATCCAACAGAATATTTCGTCTTATAAGCGCAACTTTGGTTGGTATCTTCTCCATCTCAGATCGCCACACAAATATGCTCGGAATCCATTTACACCTGTCAATCGCTGCTGCATAATCAGCTCTGTACATTCAGCCAAAGCCCTCAGATCCTGATCAGACGTGGGATTCTGCAACCAGTCCCAAAACACACTTTTTTTACCATCACCGCTTCTAAATCTCCGCTGCACTGTAGCACTTTTCTGTCTTTCCAACCGAAATAAGTTAGGAAACCTATCTCTTAACGATCCGTTACCTATCCAGTGATTTAACAAAAACATCACTGATGAACCGTCGCCTAACTCACACCTTAAAATATTAAAACTGCACAGTCCATCCACCTTCACCTTACTCACTGCTGCAACCAGATTCTTCCACAGACCTGTACATCTTGAATTAACCGGTATTAAGTCCCACATCCTATTATTTCCATGAATCGCCTCAATCAATTTCTTCCACAATGCATCATGCTCATTGTTATTATTCAACCTACTAAGGCCCAAACCCCCACTCTTCTTATCACAAGCGACTCTCTCCCAAGCCACCCAATGTAACTAGAATTTCTTAAGCAACAAAACTGTTTATGAACACTAAAACATATTTGATTTAATTTCACTTCAATAAAATTATAAGCGCAAGACTGATAAACACTAAAACATATCTGCAAGAGATACTTCCCAGAGTCTTGCAAACTTTAAAATAAGTTTTATAAACATAAACGTTTACAAAATACCGTCTTGCAAATTTATGCTAGCAGTTCACGAAACTTGAACAGCCAAAACATTTCAGATAAAACTAGCACCCGTCGGGAACGTGGCTGAGAAGCCTCCTCCAGGTGTCACTTTAACCTTGGCACCTTATATTTAACCAACAGAATGAGTTAATCAAGTGATGAAGTACGGCATTAAGGCAAGTGAACAAAAATTAACAACAACAACAATAATAATAATAATAATAATAATAACAACAACAATACCAGCAGCAACTACTGCCACATAGAGTGGATCCTTTTCAATGATTTCCATTGGCACCATCTCGGGGCGCACTACTTTTTTCGTAGGCAGCAGCTGCGGTATATAACCAGCAGGCAACGGGTAAGGAGGTCTGGCTTTTGTAACTACTCGACCATCTGAGATATATTAAAGCAAGGGATACTTGTATTAGAAATAAGGGGGATAACAAGAATATATATGCGCGTGTGTGTTAATAATTTGTTCAACTCCCTCCCTCTAAAAATAATGACATTTAATTAAGCCAAGAATATGAAAGCATACTTTGATATGAATCCCAGGATCCTCCCAGCACTACAGGATTGTCACGGGTACCTACAGATGAGTTATAGTTAAAACACAAATATAAAAATCATAAGCATAAGCATAGGAGAAGGCATGGCATTTAACAAAGTTGCAGATCTTAATAATATGTTTTACAAACCAAACCAAGGGGTAGTTACCATAAGCAGCAGGAGTACGAGAATATATATGCGCGTGTGTGTTAATAATTTGTTCTAACTCCCTCCCTCTAAAAATAATGACATTTAATTAAGCCAAGAATATGAAAGCATACTTTGATATGAATCCCAGGATCCTCTCAGCACTACAGGATTGTCACGGGTACCTACAGATGAGTTATAGTTAAAACACAAATATAAAAATCATAAGCATAAGCATAGGAGAAGGCATGGCATTTAACAAAGTTGCAGATCTTAAAAAATATGTTTTACAAACCAAACCAAGGGGGTAGTTACCATAAGCAGCAGGAGTACGAGTACGAGTAGGAGCAGCAGCTGATGCAGAGCCAGAGTTAACAAGATCCTCGTCACAAGGGCACTTGAGAGGCTTTGTACCTATTATTATTAAATACAAATAAATTGTAAAACAGAAACATGATGAAATCTATAAGAAAGGAAAACAAAGAGATTTTAGATCAAGTTCCTCTTAAACGATAAAAGAGATTTGCCATAAACATGCGGTTTATAAGAAAGGAAAATAATAAAAAGATTATAGATCAAGGTTCCTATATATATCTTAAAAGCATGTTTTACAACCAAACCAAACCAAACCAAACCAAATAAAATAAAACCAAAGCAACAGAAAACAAAACAAGTGTTTACCAGCAGCAGTAGCTTCTGATGCAGAGCTTGGATTCTCAACAAGATCCACACGGGGGCGCTTGAGAGCCATTCCACCTATTAATATTTATAAATAAATAAAGTTTTCAACAGAAATGAGATCGAATCATGACGAAAGGAAAGAAAGGGATTTTGGATCAGGTTCCTCTGTATAATAATAATAATAATAATAATAATAATAATAATAATAATAATAATAATATGTTTTACAACCCAACCCAACCCAACCAAACGAAACGAGTGCTTACGAGCAGCAGTTGCTTCTGATGGAGAGCTTGGATTGTCAACAAGATCCTCACAGGGACGCTTTCTACCTATTATTAATTATAAATAAACAAATAAATAAAGTGTTCAACAAAAAACATGATCAAAGCTATAACGAAAGGACAACAACGAGATTTTGGATCAAGTTCCTATGAATCTCAATAATAATAACAACAACAACAACAACAACAATAATAAAAATAATAATAATAATAATAATATGTTTTACAAACCAAACCAAAATTTAAATGACGTTGAGTCCTAAATGCTTTCAGTATCCAGGCCAATAGATAGCGCACATACACACATACTAAGGCAAAGGCAAAGGAATCTATTAAACGAAGATTGATTAGGATACACAAAAGTACCAAATCAAATGTCAACCACTAAAACAAAACACGTCCGTGTGTTCATCGGGTAACTGACAATCGAATTCCTCTATAAATTACGTACCTTGGTCTTCGATTCCCATCTGATCTGAGAGAGAAACTTCGATTAGGGTTTCAGGAATCGGTGTGTAATGTAAACTGGTATTTAGAGGCTGTTTGGGATTTCAAAAGTGCTACTATTGACTTATTGGGTTTTTGAAAAAGCCAATAAGTCAATAAGCTGTTTGTGTAACCTAAAACCACTTTCTGTTTTGATTTTTGGCTTTTGCTTTTTTAAGGGTGGAAAAGCTGTTTTTGAAAAGTTAGAAATCCTGGCTTTTAGCTTTTGACTTTTGGAAAAAAAAATTACAAATTTACCACTCATACAACTAGTATTCGCAATAAGTTAAGCGAAACACTAGAAAATAACAATTTATTGAATTTTTGACGTTTCTCATCTCAAAAGCTAATCCAAACACGTTTTTTAAAAGTCCTTTTCAAAAAGTTATAAGCCAATAACCACTTTTGACCAAAAGCACTTTTGTATTTCCAATCTCAATCCCAAACACCCTCTTAAGCCCCCCGCGTTGCGGGGGTAGTGACCGTAAAACCGTGCTAAGTAGCAACGAAACAATGACCAAAACCAGCAAAATCGTAAAGAAAAAACACAAACTATTGTTAGAACCATATGGAGGAATTCTTTTACGAGCATGGTAAAAGAATATGAATATGTAATCCTCTAAAAGTGGCTATTACATTTAAAAAGTTCTAGAGGGTCAGACCCTTTAACCGATCCATCGGAACCTTTAGGACCCGGAACCACATAGCCTTTTAAGGTTTGGTTCGTGGTTCCTAATTTCAACAATAAAAGGGTATACGGTTCTGATGGGTCCGGGTCGGTTCCAGACCCTTTGCACTACCCTAAATCTAGTTATAACATATAAGAATCATAGCAAAAAGGTTTACCTCAAAACATGCGCGCCAAAGGAAAATGGTTGGCCGTAGGGTAAATCTTTTCTAATCTTACAAACTCCAATTAATCATTAACACAATATCATTATGTTTTATTTAGTGACAACTATTTCAAATAGAACATAATCATCAACTTACTTTCAAATTTATCATGACGTCCTCAAAACTATCCTAAAATAAATATCAAATATACTAGATTATATCCCGGGAGTGTCCCGGGGTTAAGAAATCTAATTTGACATATAAATAAATAAAGTGTTCAACAGAAATGTGATCAAATCATGACGAAAGGAAAGAAAGGGATTTTGGATCAGGTTCCACATCCAGGCACACACAAATCAATTGTCAACCACTAAAACAAAACACGTCCGTGTGTTCATCGGGTAACTGGCCATCAAATTACATACCTTAGTCTTCGATTCCCATCATAGAGAAACTTCGATTAGTCAGGAATTGGGATTTCCTTCAAGTTAAGACTGTACATGAAAGGTACTAGCAGTAACCCGCGCTTTGCGGCGGGGCTGCACCATGTTTTATGGTTGCGTATGGTCAATAACGTCGTGGACTCGCGGGTGCTATACATTATACAGACATATTTACAATGTGTAATATATGATCGAAGGATGCATAATTTTAGTAGGAAATAGGTATAGACATGGGAGTAGAGTAAGAAGTTAAGTTTGTAATAAGTATCGTGCGATGTAACACTAACCCAAAGTAAGATATAGATATTAACGTTGCAAAGCACAAAAATTGTTAGTACTTGTAAGGCACGATCGGGTTTTCATACGGGTTGACATACATTACATTGAAAATGATAAAGTGGTCAAATACACATAAAAACATTGGGAGCACGGGTAAAATATCGTCATATGAAGTGAGATCGGTTTTTATTGCTTATTCCCCTTGGTGACCCTCTTTTACAAAAAAACAAATATCGAAAAACTAAAATGAAGCTAGAGTAGAAAATGACATCTTCGTTTTTTAAGATACTATGCCATAATTGATAAAACAAACACAAACGCTTTATATGAAGTTACTATGACCGTTTATTATGATTTTCCAGTCCGCTTTGGCCCATACACAAATTTTCAGCATGGTTATATGGTTACGCTTAAAAAATGATTAAATATTAGTAATGAATAGACGCAAGATAATGTGTATCAAGTTTTAATTCTATAAGAACAACATGTATGCGTTAAAAGAAAAAAAAAAACAAAACTACTAAAAAAATATAACATGAACCGAACATTTCTATTACACGGGTCCATTAATTAAGTAATAATTCAAATAGATGACATGAAAACGTTTGTAAAAGCGAATCATAAACCAAACGATATATAATGCTGGTAAGAAAATAATTATGTATGACTAAAGTTAGGGGTATGTCACGCCTTGCATTGTTTATGATGTTTTGTGTATTTAAATATAGTTGATGGGTGCATTTAGTAGTTTACCCCGTGCTCCCAACATTTTTATGTGTATTTGACAACTTTACCATTTTCAATGTAATGTATGTCAACCGGTATGAAAACCCGGTCGTGCCTTACAAGTACTAACAATTTTTGTGCTTTGCAACGTTAATACCTATTTCTTACTTTGGGTTAGTTTTACATCGCTTGATACTTATTACAAACTTAACTTCTTACTCTACTCCCATGTCTATACATATTTCCTACTAAAATTATGCATCCTTCGATCATATATTATACATTGTAAATATGTCTGTATAATGTACAGCACCCGCGAGTCCGCGACGTTATTGACCATACGCAACCATAAAATACAGTGCAGCCCCGCTGCAACGCGCGGGTTACTGCTAGTATATATAGTGTTCGTTCACATGTACCACTAACTTGCGATATATAAGTATAATGTGGTAAGACAAAATAAAACGGCACCTAAATACACCTTTAAGTGGTAAAGGTTTTTCTTCTTATTACTAACACCATAGTTTAATCTATTAAATTGTAACACATCTTGCTTACATCATTTTAATTTACAGTGACATATCCCTTTAATTGCAATCTTTCCTTTTCAAATATTCTGGTAAGTGGCGAAGCTTGACCCGAAACTTCGGGGGTCGGAAGTCATTAGTTTCGGGGGGTCGAAACCGTATATACCAAAAAAAAATTATATACGAATACTATATAATCGAAACTTCTTGGCGAAAATTTGGGGGGTCGGCCGCCCCTCCCGCCAATTAAGAGCTGCGCAAATGATCCTAGTAATGATTACCTGATAATAATAGATGAGTTGATTTTGTTATATTGGCTCTCAAATTTAGGAAAATGGCGATGGGTAGACTCAAATTAAATAACAAAAAAAACCCCTCTCAAAACACTTAATAAGTGAAATGAGTCTAAAAGGACAACCAAAGGCCATAGCTAACGTTTGTCATGACCACCTATCAACCGTCACCTCCACCACCTAACGTTTGGCACCATTGTCACAACCACCATACACACTATCAGCCGCCGCCTACGCAACCACTGCCATCATCACCACCATCCCAACCATAGTGGAAATCATCAATGCAGCAACACAACCTTCTCCAACACCCCTATCATCACCATCATTGCAGTCACCTTTCTAATCAGCCCGTTCTGACCCATACTCATTTTCATTCAAACCCTTCTAACCATTGGTGAAACTTAGTTGAGCCCAACCCACCCCCCCCCCCCCCCCCCACACACACACACACACAGAGAGTTTTTTGCTCCATAGTATAATTTTACGCGTTTTTGACCGGAAATTTTTATACATATTGAGCTCGGCCAGGTACCAAAAAATTTAAAGACACCATCTTCACCAATGAGTACATGCTTTTAATTCTAAAATATTTAGTGTTACTCATTCCAACTGACACTTATACACTTAAAAGAAACCAAAGATAAAAAAAAAGAATCAATATATGTGTCACCATCAACATGTATAGACCAAATCAAGAAACATATCCGGCTGTATACTAACCCCATTGATTTGTCCACACTAAATTTTCTATTGCCATTTGCTTCTTAGTTTACATCGAGATTTAGTCTTTGCTTAATTCTTCACGTCCCATAATATTAATATGTTGCCACCTTACTCTTGTCCCATAATAATATATGTTGCCACCTTAATCTTGTCGTATAAACCACCTCTCTAAACCAACACCAACACAACCATCATCACCGCTGCCGCGCCAATGGAAGACTACCCGATTCTGACCAAGCTCGAATCAGCATGTTCTGATCTCAACACCCTCTTAAAATCATCCAAAAGTTTGCAAACAGACCTCCAAAAACATGATGAAAACTTTAAAACTCTACAAGAAAGTCTAACTGTGGCCTCAAGAAGATTAGCTCCTCTACAATCGCTCTCTATCGCGTCGAAAGCACTTGAAACGCGTATCAACCGTGCGGTTTCACCTGCGCTTGTTCTCATTGATGGGTTTAAAATATCAGAGTCTTTGCAAAGGAAACTTGTGGATATTTCGTCTAAGCTTTCGGTTCAGAAGTCAGAAGACAGGAGGCTTAGGCTGCTGATCAAGTATGTTGATTGTGTTGATAAGTTGAATATCGCGGTTAACTTGATTAGCCAAGAGGGTGGGCCTGCGATCCAGCGGCTGCAGGAGGTGGTGGAGTTTTTGAGTAGGACTAAGGCTACGGATCAGTTCAGAGCGCATAGGTTAAGAGAGACGCTGGTTACGTTAAAGGCGTTGTATGAAACGGAGGTTGAGTCTATGAAGTTTGATGGGTTGCTTGATGAGGCTTTGTTGAATTTGCAAGATGAGTTTGAAGGGATTTTGCTGCAGCTGAGGCATCATAATATTGGAGTGCAGGCGGAAGGCGATGGTGATGGTGATGATGGTGGAGACGTGGCGGATGTGGCCGAGTTGGGGACTGAGATGGAGGTTGAAGTTTTGAGACGGATTTCAGAGACGCTTACTGCTAACGATTGTTTGGATATATGTATCGACATCTTTGTCAAGGTATTTCTTACACCGGTTTACAACTAAGGGTGTCAATAGTGTCTAGTTGGCAGGTTGAATTGCTCAACCCGAACATGATTCATATTTTTATTCATATTAAAAATATGAACCATAACCAACACATATTTAACATTATTTAACTCAAACACGACATGTTTAACCCATCCATCTAACTATGTCAAAAGAATCAACCTGTAAACGTGTTGATCGAGCTACTGGGCTGCAAAACATGGGTTTAAACGGGTCATAAGCAGATTAGTGGGTCGAGTTGTTTAGTAAACATGTTAACAAGTCGACTTGTTTAACTAATACGGTTTAGTTTAACATGTCAACATGAATATGACCCGTTTACTTAAACGCGATAACCCGAACACAGCCCATTTATTCTAAGGATTAGATATGACAACCTGATTATTTCCGTGTCGTGTCGGAAATTTCCAGGTGAGGTATAAGAGAGCAGCCAAAGCACTGATGAAACTAAACCCAGATTACCTAAGAACATACAAACCCGAAGAGATAGACGAGATGGAATGGGAAAGCTTAGAGACTTCGATAAGCCTATGGACCCAACACTTCGAGCTAGCGGTTCGAAACGTTTTTGTTTCAGAAAAGAACCTATGCAACCAAGTCCTAGGAAACATCATGGAAGGCATCGTCTGGCAGGAATGCTTCGTTAAAATCGCCGACAAGATCATGGCAGTATTCTTCCGATTCGGAGAAGGCGTTGCAAGAAGTAACAAAGAGCCACAAAAGCTCTTCAAACTCTTGGACATGTTTAACTCTTTAGAAAATATAAAAACCGAGTTTTATGATATTTTCGAAGGGGAAGCTGGGGCGGACATATGTTCGCGGTTTAGAGAACTGGAAAAGCTACTTGTTCATGCTTCAACCAAAGTGTATTGGGAATTCGGGCTCCAAATCGAAGGTAATCAAGACGGGTTACCACCTCCACAAGATGGCTCGGTACCAAAGTTAGTCCGGTACGCCATTAACTACCTAAAGTATTTGACAACTGATAACTACACCGAACCCATGGCTCATGTGCTTAGAACCGAACAAATATGGAAAGCGGGAGTTCTTTCTGCACCCGAGTCAGATGAGAATCTGTTAAAAGATGCGGTTTTGAATGTAATGGAAGCTTTAAACAGAAATATAGAGTCGAAAAGGTCAGGTTACAAGGATAAAGTTCTTTACCATGTGTTTACTATGAACACTTATTGGTATATTTACATGAGGACTAGGAATACCGAGCTCGGGAAACTGTTGGGGAGAGTTACATGAGGAAGAGCTACAAAGTCGTGGCGGAAGAAGCGGCTTACTTGTACGAGAAGCAAGCGTGGGGTGGGTTGGTGAGACTGCTAGATAAAGAAGATATCGCTGAAGGAGTTGATGCACAAGGTAAGATAGAGGCGTTTCTCAAGGCGTTTGAAGAGGCTGCTCAGAGACATACAAGTAGGTACAGTATCCCGGAAGCCGATTTACGTGGACAGATAAAAGAGGCAACTGTTAAGCTTATTGTGCCAGCCTATTCAGAGTTTTTGGATGCGTTTTCGAGCGTTCTAGACGTGAAAGCGTACTCGTCTCCTGAATCAATTGAAGGGTTACTAAGTCAAATTTTCTCAGGAAATGATCAGAAATCTACAGTTTCAAGAAGACGGGATCTTAAGGAACGGTTGGAAGGGAGAACGTCAGTATCAAGCGACATGGAACAAATGCCGGGAAGGGGTTCGGCTGATAGGTTTCGGAGGAACAGATCAAATGCTAGTGATGCATAAAGAGTTCTAAAGGCTATTTAGATGCATAACTTGTGTCAGAAATTGGGTTGGTGTATGATTTATGGTTTCCTAAAAATTGTTCTTGTGTAGTAATGGAAGATTTTTATATGTTAGATGGTATTTTTATTTGCATTATCAAATTATCTAAAGTCCTGTCTGCATCTTTATTAAAGGATCAAATAATGAATAAGACAATAACTAACAGTTTAGTTTCATTTTTCAAATAAGATGAATGTAGGATAAACATTGAGCAGGTCAACTACAGAGTAACACATAATCCTTTCAAAAGCATATAGCCGCACATGATGAAACACAAAAGGTGTCTAGTGGTACCTCGATAATGCATCAAGATGATCGGATGCTGTTCTTTGGTGGTGTATTTGCAAATTTCCATGAGACGCGTAGAAGAGCCTCGTTAATTTTGGAACCAGCAACTTCATCCAAAGGCACTGCATTACTAATCTCCTCTACTTCTTCTTTTGTAAGTTTCACGTTGATTGAACCAATATTCTCTTCAAGATTCTTAATCTTGGTTGTGCCTATTATGTCAAATGGTTTATGATCAACTCATGCATCACAGTGGTATATAAAGAAACAAACAACAACAACAACCGTGCCCAGGAAATCCCACAAATAACGATGTTATTAGTAGGGTCTGGGGAGGGTAAGATGTAGGCAAACCTTACCCCTATCTTTAGAGATAGAGAGGCTGCTTCCAGAGAGACCCCCAGCTCGAAAAACAAACGCACACTATATATTTATGGATAATTAAGCAAACACTAAAAAAGTAGTGAAAGCATAACATAATATAACATACATATATATATACATGCATAGAGACCATCCCTAAGCCGACACAAAAGACATTTTCTCCTACTTCCTAAAAATCTTTAACTTTTATCCTAAGCCTCCACGAATTCCTATCTTGGACCATATCCTCAGAGAGGTGCAGTTCTAACAAATCTTGCCTAATCCGATAAGATGAGTTATAAAGTAGAATCCGATGTCATATTCTTAAGGGGATAATATTGGAGCCAGGCGGCGTTTTAGTACATCTTAAAATGGGTTGGGACAGGTTCATCTGCAAATACTTTTTGTCCATTTCTGTAAATTTTTATAAATAACTTAATGTGTTAATTAAGATTAATAAACAAAATAATTTAGTAAAGAAAAATCTAAATTTTTGGATAAAAAAGGTTTTGGAAGCAATATACATTGACAATAGACTTCGTCGACTGTCAAACGGTTGAATCCATTCAACCCATTTTAGCCGTTTCCTTTTTAGATAAGTTTGCAACTTGACCGATATACGAGAAAAGACGACCCAAATAGCTGTATTTATAGGGAAATGAGTTGAAACTGTCAACTCCAAATATTTATTTACACTAGATATTTGTTTGACCCGTTTTTCCAAGTTAAACTTACCAGGAATTGGTACTACATCATTTCCTTGATGAAGGACCCATGCAAGAGCAAGCTGAGCAGTGGAACATCCATGCTTTTCTGCCATCGCTTCTACTCGATCATAAAGAATCTTGTTTTGGTAAGGTTCTCCCCCGTAAACCTAGGATTCAATTGCTGAGAGACAAAGATTGTTACACTTTTTAACCAAAACCGAGAAGAGTGATTTGTGGTGATAAATTACCAAAAAACTATTTGCAGGAAGGTGCTCTTTTATTGCTTTGCCCCCGAAAATCCCCGGCCTACAGGACCATATGGAACAATGCCTATTCCGAGTTCCCTAAACACAAGAATAAAGTTTTAAAAAACTCTTAATAACATAGGAAAACTATGGGCAGTTGGATGTGCTTCTGCTGTTTGAACTTATATCAGATGTTTTAAGTGTTTGACAGAGTATTAATATTTTAACAAATTAATTGATAAAATTTACAAAAATAACATATTTGTGAAAAAAGTAGACTTTGTGAATGTTGACTTTTCAAAGATGGGACTCTTTCGAGTACACTTATTTGAAAATTTATTCACTAACATGTCAAATGACCTGATACTTTTTATAAAAATTCAAGTAATAAGTGAAATGACATTCACAATTACAAACAACAGAAGCTCATCCTAACAGTATTTGTATGCCGTATTATTTAACTTGATTACTTGATTCTGATTGTTCGCTGTCACACACGCGCATTTTATAAACACGTTCCTATAATTAAAATAAATCAACAAATTGGATATGTATGTCTAAATGTCTCATCATCATCATACTCAGTTAATCTCACCTATAGCAAAGTTAAGGTAGGGTCTGAGGAGGGTAAGATGTAGACAACCTTACCTCTACCCCTAAGAATAGAGAGGCAGCTTCCAGTGAGACCCCGGCTCGATGTGGTTTGGTATCAAGCCTTGGACATAAGGCACAAAAACTTAGCAATCAGGATAAACCCAATCAGTGCATGTACCCCTTTGTCTTTTGGCTATCCACGCCACCACATGATGCATGATTAACCGTCCGTCGTTTTTAACTTTATTTTCACGAAATTAGTAAAATAACTTTAAAACTAGTGCAACTTTACTTTTGCCCCCCAAGGGCCACACATATATACATTATATGCGCACACCGTAAATGGGGCGTTGTATGTCTAAATGTCTAAACATGTCAGATAAATACACCTGCACAATGGAATCAGTTCATCTTCAATCTCGCGAGTCCAAAGGAATATTCCATCTGTAAAGCTGTTATAGGATGAACTGCATGTGCTCTCCTAATCGTGTCTGCATTAGCTTCAGATAGCCCAATGTACTTGATTTTACCTTCTTCCACCATCTTTTAAAGCTCTCCAATCTGTTGTTTGATGAGAAAATCTAGTGTTTACATATGTGAAACGTAATTTTGTGTAATACCCTTGAGGTGGCCCAACGAGTGGTAGTGTTGCAGGTTGAAACGGGTTGGGTCAGGTTGGGTTGTCGAATAGGTAATGAATGCATGTGTTATGAATAGAAGACATTACTTTTATAAATAATAAGCAAAATTTTGAATAAAACTAGAAAGGTGTATACGCTATGCAGTGAAAATAGGCTTTGGATACCTTTTAACCCATTTGACCCGTTTGAGATAAACTACAACTTTAACCAACTAATCATAACTAATGGCTCAAAAGTTCCAACCTTAACTATGTAAGCATGTCTAGAGAAACAAAAACAGAAAGGTGAACTTACAGTGTCCTCTATAGAACAGTTGTATCAATTCTATGTACGTAATAGAGATCAATGTAGTCTACACCTAATCGCTTTAGGCTGCCCTCACAACACGAACGAGATATTCAGGGGTACCTTTGACTGTAACCTTGGTGGGCTCGACTTTGAAAATACCAAATTTTGTGGCTAACTGGATCTTTTCTCGAGGCAGCTCCTTTAGCAACTGCATATGCTTAAAACGTTAAAATAACAGAGAAGAAAAACATCACCGATAACATTTTACTAAAACAGAAGGTCATAAACAAGCAAAAAATGGACTGACACTGAGTGACCATTAACAGATCACAAAATTGTTTTTGTATTTTTCATTCAGAATTTTCATCGAGAATGTGTATCAAGAATCAATTTTCTAATCAAAATTTACTCTAAACACAGGTTAAAATGGTAATTTACTGTCATTCAGACACTTCATTCAGATTACTATATAACTACTTTTGTTCTTAAAAGAAACTAGTTGCTCAGATATATACCTTTCCAATGAGTATCTCGTTAGCATGGTCTGCCCCGTATACATCAGCGGTATCAAAGAATGTAATCCCTTTGTTAAAAGCTTCCTTGAGCACTTTGATGCCTTCTTCCACAGAGAGTGGATTATTATAGGTGCCAGTAAGGCCCATGCACCCATAACCTAATCTCGAGACCTATGCATAGGAAGAAAAATTACAAATTAACTTAATATTTGGAGATACCTCAAATCGCCACAACCTTTATGGTTTCAAGACTTGAACAAAAATATTTCAAGCAAGAAAACAATGGAGTGTTCAGATCTGCATACTCTTTTTAGATGCTCTTGGTTTAATAAACCACGAGACGCTCCCAAGGCGTTTTGGTCCCAAAAGACAAGGCGTGCGCCTATGTACAGACAAATAAGCTTAATTTTACAAATTACAACCAGAAACTGCATATCTGTTATCTGTTTTACATATAAGGCTAATTATCAAGTAACCTTTTGAAATTTCTGCATTGCTTAGGTTGCTTTTACATATGACACGCACCTTCATTTACCTGTATTACTCATTACTTATCAAAGCACAAAAGTTACAAAATCAAGAACCATTCAAATGACTAAACGCTACAGATAACTAGGCCATCATCAGTAGAGTTCTGCATTGTCTTGTTGGTTAGTTTACTCAACATATTTGAAATGTACAATAAAGTTTTGAAAAACGACGAGCCTTGAGGCGATTTCCCTTCGCCACACGAGACGTAAGCCTCGAGGAATTAAAAAATAAGTATCAAACTATATAACTTATCAAAAAAGCAAAATACTAACTAGTTTCATCACGGATATATTAAAAACATCAACAAAAAAAAAACACACAAATATAAAAGACACAGGAAAAGTTTGAAATTGACACAAAAAGTCTAAAACATAAAAAAAAAACGCATCAAAACCCCATGAGGCGCACCGCGTTAGCACTAAAAGGTACAACTCAATTCACAGCAAGTAGATATACCTTAGTGATTATGCTCAAACATGCTGATAATCAACTACTATACAAATGAATATTGATTGAGTGTGCAACAAAACACAAAACAGATGTGCAATAGAAAACAACCATATCATATATGTACAGACATATAGATAGATGATAACATATTGCAGAAGATGTATTAATGGATGATCTTTTTGACCAGGTATTGATCTGATCCCACACATTTGTGATAATTTGAGAAGCTGACCTCAAGCCCCTGATCACCGAGCTTCACTCTTGGCATCTCCATTGTTAGACTCTGATCGTCTTCGGTCACAACTCTCTCTCTCTCTCTCTCTCTCTCTCTCTCTCTCTCTCTCTCTAAGCGGTTGAAGTTAATGGGTTCGGTCGGACCTAGCTATGGCGGGAATGAAGGTCCTACGATTACAACTTTAGCTAATCGTGGTTAGGTAGATGTAGATCTCATAAATTACCGAAAAGTGACACTTTCTCTTACAAGATATCCTAACACAGATGGGGCTCCATTATGTTTTTTTCAACTTTAGTTATTTCTAACAATTCTGAACTGTCATATCAGTTAACTGATTCACTTTACTGAAACAGTTCTTTTGAAGGCAACGCTCAACTGAAAATAAAATAGAGAAAAAGACAAAAGTGAAAAGAGAAACTCATGGGTACCAGCCCGTTAACTACAACCAGATTTTGGTTTACGGGATCACTACCAGCATGGGTGGCGGCGGTGTTATCGTGCTGGTAGTGGGGTATGCGTGACCAATTCTGGTAGCGTCACGTCCCCCATAACTTATTCTCGCGTTGAAGTGTAAGGGTACGAAGCAATTCCGGCAAAGTTGTTGAGCCCCACCTAACCCCACGTTTCCAAGTCAAAATGACACTCAAAATGTGGTTGCCGATCAGTGAAGTTTTGAGGATAGCCGAGGGAGTGGCGACGGTATTGCCACGCGGCAACCTAAGCGTGCTCCCCCTTGCGGTGGAATGCCCTAACGTCGTTAAGGAATTAGGATACTTTGGGCACCACCCAATTTTATCCGCTTGAGAATATCGTTGTTGGTGTCCGGACAGTAGGTTCAGGGTATAGTTTGCGGCTCATAGGTTACGGTACATAAAAGTTTGTAACGGCTCCAATTTGACAGTTGGGTGTTTTTATTATTATTTAAAAAAAAGAATTTCTTTAAATTAATTATATATTCGTCATAACTCAACCAACCACTACAACTCATTTCAAATGTTTTCATCCACAAATTTTTTCTTTCAAATACTTTCATCCAAAATTTTAATTTCAATGGATCTAAGAAAATTAAGGGGTTACAAACAAAAAAATCCTCTAAATCAAGAGGAGCGGGTTCAATGATAAATTTTCCACCAACACAAAAACATAGGGAAAATGGATTTTAATACTCCCAACTGTCGCTTAGTGGGGGATATCACTCCGAACTTTCACTTTGACCAATATCACTCCCAACTTTCAACTTATTTTCTTCCATCACCTCCAAACTAACGGAGGTCTAATCTGGTTAGTTTTCGTGGCCAAAATGTAAAACCAAACTTTGGGACATTTTTAAACTTATATTATTATTATTATTACTATTATTATTATTATTATTATTATAACATATTAAAAAATATTATTTTTTTAAAATTTTATAAATCCCCCCCCCCCCAATTTCTGTTGACAGACCCCCTCTTTGTCTCTCTAAACCACCACCACCACCACCTTCACCATCGACCTCAACCACCACCATCGACCTGCAACCACCACCATCGACCTCAATAACCCCCCCAATCGACCACAATTGACCACCTACCACCACCATTGACCTCAATAACCACTGCACCACCCACCACCCCAACCGTACCACAACCACCAACAAAACTCATCCATCCTTCTGCCACCATCACCGGCTATCTCCACCACTATCACCGCCACAAAACCCCAAATCCAATCAAACCCCCTTTCTCTCTCCTAAACCACCGTCCAACCATCACCAAACTTCATCTCCCTTTAATTGTTGTTACAATTGCTGCTATGAAGAAAGGGTTCACGTTTCTGGTTGTTAGGGTTCACGTTTCTGGGAGGGATGACGACGTTGGTGAGCTGGATAGGTGGGTGGTAATTAATTGTTGTGGTTTGGTTCACGTTTATGGTTGTTAGGGTCTGGTTCACGACGGTGGTGGCGGTTGTTGTGGGGATGACGGTGAGGCAGTGGTTGTTGGTGGCGGTTGTTGTGGGGTGGTTTAGGCCCTGTAACTAGAAGAGAAGAAGGGAGAAAGGGGGGGGGTTTGGGATTTATAATAAAAAGTTTCAAAAATGCCCCTTAAGTTTTGTTTTACATTTTTGCCACGTAGATGTTTTATTTTGTACATCTTGGCCACGAAAACTAACCAGGTTAGACCTCCGTTAGTTTGAGGTTGATGGAAGAAAATAAGTTGAAAGTTGGAGTGCTATGGTAAAGTGAAAGTTCGGAGTGATATTCGCCAATAGGCGATAGTTGGGAGTATTAAAATCCATTTTCCAAAACAATATTATCCATACCAACAATACGCATTCCCGCGATAACCACATATTTTTACCTACCACAAACTCAAGTACAATAAATTAGGGATGAATTCGATGTGTTAGCAAAAGGAGTCCAAAACTTCGTTACATACGTGAATAGGTGGAGCGACCCCTCTCGATTCTAAATGATGTAGAAAGATGATGATGTTGTGCACAGACACAATATGAGGCACATGAAGAATGAAATAATTTGGACGATGATACTGAAGAAATGCAAGTTATAGAAGATGAAAGTGAAATTCAACCAACTTAACAAAAATTCGTAATACGAGCGAAGGGTACATCATGTCCAATTGAGCAAGCGGTTGCTTTGGAAAAAAATTGGTGTTATTGCTCTGAAAACAAGGAAAAGAATAATCAAAAGAACCAAAGAAAGTTTTCGGAAAGGGATACTTCAACACTACAACTCATTATTGGAGGAAACGATCTATACATCGATCAAGTAACTTCAAAATGAAACTCCATAAACTCAAAAAATGAATGTTCAAACGCATACTGGATTCCAGCGGTATTATTTTTTAGTTAATTATTGGTTTAATTGTATACTTACATTATTGTATATAGGAACGTCGACAGGACAGTGGATGTAGCGACCTTCATGTGATAACTAGGCGTTATGTGATTACAAAGAACATATGGCTAGTTTTAATCATATTGCAGCATTGGAGATTGTAATGTTCGATGGTCATTCCCACAAGAGATGAGATTCGTCGGAATGCAATAAACTATCATGTGTATAGTGTACCGGACGACACCTTCAGTAGGAATTTTGTCGAATCTCAAAGAAGATAACGCACCAACAAGACCACATAAAAAAAAAACTAAATATGAAACCCGCTCAGTATTAAGCATCCCAATGACATCTAT